>JAOEHY010037619.1:23117-35183 GCA_025447955.1 Psilopsiagon aurifrons | reverse complement strand
CCCATGATCATCCTCGTGGCCCTCCTTTGGACTTGTTCCAACAGTTCCATGTCCTTTTTATGTTGAGGACACCAGAATTGCAAACAATACTCCAAGTGAGGTCTCACGAGAGCAGAGTAGAGAGGGGCAGGATCACCTCCCTCGACCTGCTGGTCACGCTCCTTTTGATATGCTTTGGAAGAGCTCGCTGTCAACTTGGTTTGTTTGGAAAACATTACTTGCAAGCTTCTGCCCCCTTTATGGCATTTTAGCTCTTTGAACTGTTATAAAAGCTGTGAGTGGACATGAGATGTTCCTGGTAACACCATGGCCTGCCTATTATCATACTCCTGACTGAATAAGCATGAAGCCTAGCTCAGGAACACCTGAAGTTCACTGGGATCTTGAGATGATAAGCAATATAAAATAATACTAGAAATAAATTCTACTGATGATAGGGGTTTTCGGATGTGTACATATAGATATGTGTGGCTGTGCACGTATATAATTAACTACGTGTGCATGTAAACACTCTCAGGATCACTCACATGAGGGCAAACCACTTATAGGTCCTTTAAAACGGAGCCAAACCTCTTACATTACAAACATAGGAAATAAGGGCACTAAGTAGTTGTTCCTCTTGAACACCAAGCATCTGAAATCTTAACAGGACATTCAAGAACATGTTCAAACCAAAGATTTCAAATACCAATGAAAACAAACAGCATATATCCTAATTTATGGTTAAAATATAATGAATTAATCATGATAGATACATATTATATATGTAATAGATGCACAAGATTATGTATTATATAAACATTAAGTGATTATTATAGTATACCTATATATCATAGATTACAGCAACTCCACTTATGTCATCAATGGTGCAAATCAGTGCAGATCCATTTTATAAAAGCAGTGACAGTCCACCTCTACCTTGAGATATTAAAACCTCGTTTAGAATTAAACAAAACAAAATAAAGTATCAGATCACAGACAGATAATCAGAGAAGTAAAGATAAATGGCACTGTGTAAACATTCTAGTAGCTGCAGAGAAGCAAAGTCATGAATATTTAACTCAGAAAAGGTACAAATGCATAATTTTTCTTTGAAACCTCATTTGCTATATTTCTGTATCAGTTACAAAAAATATCCCTGCGAATTGACTGTCACTCTCATATAACTGAAAACTAAAGGGGAAGTGTTCTTGTGAGACACGCATGTGGTCTCCCCCTTCCCTGTATATCCGAAGTGCTCACTACTGCTGTCAGCAAAGCTCCCACCTTCCATCAGATTCCTTCTCCCATCAGGGAAATGTGTGCAAGAAATGAAGGAGGCTGCTAGACGGCATATGTTATCCTTCTCCTTTTCTCTAATGTTAATTCAGGGAAGCTGATGTAGGGATAAGCTCTAACAGAGCTGGTTTCTGATGATCCTAAGCTACTCGATTCAGCAGCAACCTGTCTCTGAAGCATCCCCAGTGTTTGTGAAGGAAAGCTGCAGCCAAAGGGAGACCTAAGCCAAGAGGTGATTCCCCAGGTCCCTGAATTCTGAGCGTCTTCCAGAAGTGACTTGCTGCTCCTGTCTGTGCTTGGAGCTTACGAACAGAAGGGAGAGCATACAGCACAACTGCAGCTTGCATACAGACTGCTAAAATTGTACACATTTCTTCAGCTGAAGCTGTGATTAGTAATATAGCACTATCATCTAGAAATACAAGAGTTCAAAGTAACCATATGCCAATGGCTAACAGCTCAGCTAAATATAAAAGAAAAAATACGTTTACAAAATGGTAGAAAACCTTATAGGACAGTTGTTTATTTTTGCCTTAAAGATGTATTTAATTGCAACAATAATTATTACCTGGTAATAAGGGAGATGAAGGAAGAGAAACTTTCTGCTTGTGTTACAGCTTGGTATTAAGTGTGAGCCAAAAGAATAAGTTGAAAATAGAGCTTTTTCCTAGTAGCATAACTTTTTATTTCCTTGATACATGCTGCCTCATAGATTGTATTTTAGAAAAGGTGGTTTACTTAGAGTAGGTTTTATAGCTCACTCTATAAGCTGTGGCTGTGAGTTACCAGAAGCATCACATACTGCTCTTTGCTCTTTCCTCTGTCCACGTACCTTGTTAACAGAAACTATGAAATCTTAAAAACAAAATGGAGAGGTGGGATATTTCCCATGTGAGAGAAATATACTGTACTTCCAAACCTTCAGAAAGGACTGTGCTGAAAGTCTTGTGTACAGTTTACAACTGGGGTCTGCAAAATGGGATGCTGCTGAGTCCTTAATTTAGTGAAAACTTCAGAAGGCAATCCAATTCACTGCAGGAACCGCTTTGCTCTTTCATTATGATTCTTTTTTAATGAGAAAGACGATCACAAGGATAAACTCTATTCCTCTGAATTTTTACACTAATTATATATGAAGCAACATTCTGGCAGAGCGGGACTTACCTCCTTCAAGCAATACAGTTATCATCTCGTAACCACACTTCAAATCTCCCATATGAATGTTGGAACTACGTGTGCTGAATGTGGATCTTGCTACCCTGGCTAGCTGCTTGAGTTGATGAATGTTTAAGTATTCAATAAATCACAGGCAAATACTGATACTGCATGAAGTGGCAGAGACAACCCTGGTATTCTGCATACAGCTGTAGGATCAAGGGTACACTATTTTATCAGAACCATTAACTTTCCTCATTGTGGTGGGAAGGGATGGCTGGTTTTGTAAACTGCACTTGAGATGTTTATGTATTAAGATGAATCAGACTCATATACTAAAACTACAAAGGACAGTTATCCTTTAATTCTGCCAAAAAATCAACTGTTTGTGATTCAGCTCACACCTTTAAGAGACAATTTATTATTTGACACACTGTGAGGCAATCTGGGCTAGAGAGGGAGCTGCTTTGCCTTCAAATAAAATTACTGAGAGTCACATTCACTCCTGAGCAACACCCTGATACTGTGAACCAAATTTCAAAGCTCAGTATATGCTCACTGCCATGGTATCGGAGCACTTCCAGGGCTGTACTGTACAATGCCCATCTCTCCACATTCAAAAGACTTGATTCTTTTACCTACAGCATCTGTGCCCCTATCTGAATCTGTGGTACAAATACATAATGGAAACTGCAGACATGGGGATGCAGATCAAGCATCAAGATGCATGAGTATTTGAACTGCACTTCCTCAGAGCTTCCTTAAGCCTGCCCACTCACCCTCCTAGTAACGAGGTTTATCTTCCCAAACAGGTACTCACAGACTTGTGTTCAGATTACTCAGTGGTTTAAAGGGCTGGTATGGCTCCTGAAAAATTGTCTGAGGAGGGAGTTTCTCAGGGTCAGCAACAAAAACCTACATGCTCATCCAAACATAAATGCTTGCAAATATATGTTGCCTATTTGACCCAAGTCTCATATTTGGGTGCTGCAATCACCAAGAAAAGCATCACAGTATAAAACAGCACACTGTGATGATTTTTTGATTTTGCTAAATTCCACGAGCTACCTGGGATGTTGCAGCTGTGAGCTGAATAACTGCATGACCTCCATTTCATTGCATCTGTAGTTTCTATTTATGGGCTTACTGGCATGGAATGGCCACATCTGGCTAAGTGTTCCTAAACTGTATATAGATTTACCTCCAGGGTACCTACTGACTTATTTTTAAGTAGCATATTTAGTATAGACATTGCCTCACAGCAATGATGCAGCATCTTGATGCAAACATGGTTCATCCCCCACAACTCTGGCCAGCCTAAAGCTTGGCAGCCTTTTTATGCTCATTGCACCTAGTGCCTGTAATGTTTGCTCTCATAAAACATGCACCAGTCTTTGAACCATGGTACAAACCTGAATCTGTTTCTAGAGGAAACTGGATAAGGACATAAACCTGGCAGCCAGAAACACGACCAAAAAAATTAGGTGCTCCTATGTTTTCATTTGATGCCCTCTTGCAGCTTTTGTCTCTGATGGCACAAAAGGATACTTCTTTGAGCAGCAAAGCTATTTTGAAACCCAGCAAAACAAGAGGCACCTCTGAACTGAATGAGTTGCATCAGGGATCATGAGATACTACTACAAAGAATGCTACAGCATGGATGCTTGATTAGGCCTGGCTGTTATTGCTTTGGGGTCATCATGAGTGTATTAGTCTTTGCATCATTAAACCATGCCTCACAGAGTTCATGCTTAACTGCTGCCACCTGCATCCTAAAGGAACAGTACTTTCCAATTTTCAGTTTGTATGTGCTGTGGGATGCACATGATTTATTTCAATGATACGATACAATGACTGTTCTGCTTTGACCAGGATTAACAAAAGGAAGGTATTTCCTAACACGGGACTATTGCTGTGGGTTCGGACAGCAGATGCCTGATCTAACAACCAGGAGCACAAAACTGAGAAATGAAAACCTATGAAGAAAGGACTGAGGCTTCCTTTCAGCCTTTGCCTGCCAAATATTTTCATTATGTTTGGGGCCAGGATTTCACTCTATAAACGTTTATTTGTACCTCCTTATACAGCTGGCAAAGCAGAACACATCTGATGAAAATGAAAACTGCCCAAGCCCTGGGATGCTCTGAGACACCTGGTCCCTTCTGTGTGTGGAGAGGAGCAGCACGGCCAAAGCAGAAAGCACGTGTATGCTGGTAAGTGTAACAAGGACAGTTGAAAGCTAAAACCCCATAGGATTAAAAAAAGCCACCCAACCTCTCCACTAGGAATAGCAAAACAAAACAAAAGACAGAAGGGCCAAGTTTGTCGGTTCTAACCCTGCCTTTGTATCACCAATATGGTCTACCGGATTTTCACCCTGTCTTCCTACCAGCTACGTTTAAATAAATCATACTCTGTAGAAATTTCATCTGTTTCTGTATTATGGCTAAGAATGTGAGAAGACTTCACTGGACTATGAAGGGAAATTCTGTGGGTTTGGGAAACTATCATAAAGAAGAAGATCCCAAGGTCCTGTGTTGAAACTACACACACAGAAGTTTAACACCTCACTGAACTGTAACCACTGATGGAGTAAAATAATAAAGGTTCATGCAGTATAGAGCACAGCAGCATTCAGCACTTTACAGCAGGGAATTTTTAAAACTTGATTTAAAGTAGAGGGAAAATGCAAACATGCAAATACAAACACAGTGATTATGTATATGGCACAAAACAGGAATTTGGCTCTGGTCATACTGTCTTTTTCTAGCTAGTTTGCTGCGGTACCCATGATATGATAGGCAAATCCTGCACACGTAACATGTCATAAGTCTTGCTCCTGTAAGCATGCTATCCAAACCAGAAAACTGCATGTTACAGAAAAGATCCCTTCAATTTGAAGTGCCTATAAACATCCAGCATTCTAGTTTCATTTCTTCTAAAGCACAGAATTCCCTCTGAATATGAAAAGGGAGCTTCAAAGCCCAGACAAAAGGACTGTTTGGCTCACCATTTTCATAATAAACATATCCCACACAGTTTGGCATCTCTAATTAGAAGCCCAGAGTAATTAAGAGAAAGTGCACTGCAGACTGCAAAGCACCACACAGCAGGGAGACTCTGCAGTGCAGCCATGAGAATACCAAAGACCTGAATGTCATTATTTTTCACCGGTCCCAAGCCATGCTTGCTGCTTTGTTTCATTTTTACTATCCAGGGTTAGCCAGGCCCCTTGCAAGGATCTGGGCCAGCTTGATGTGCCCTCCCCCGTGCTTGAAGTGGAATGCTGTTGTTCTTTGCAACATCTGCCATGCATTTGCAGGCCAGCGTGTGGTTACCTTGAGGGACTGAGGACCACTTCTGTCACAGGCAGAGAAGACCATAAGGCTGCCTGGCTGCAGCTTATGCAGGTTATGTACAACACTGGAGGGATAACCAAGCTCTTGGTTCTACAGCACAGGCACGAGCCTACTTAGGAAGTCAAACGATGATGCAATGCATCTTTTCTAATCAAAATCACTCCCTGTCATCCTCAGTGAAGAGAAAGTGCCATATTTCTGGAGGCTTCTCACTGAAAATGCTGATGGGATCCATGCCTTTTCAGAAGACAGTTTATGTCAGTGGTACAACACATATTGCCCAAAGTACATGACATCTAATACAGTATGATTAGCTTAAATCATGTACAATCTTTCTTTCCTAGGCATATTCTTATGGGCAGTTGACAAAAAAAGGTGTTAACAGAGAATAAATTCCGGTATGTCTATCTAAGTTAAGTGCATAGTGCTAAAGTTTGTGCCAATATAACATTGCCAGTGGAATAAAACTGAGTAAAAATTTACCCTTCCTATCATTCAATAAATTTACTGCTGACTGCAGTAAAAGAGAGTAACTCCTATATAATACTTTACTTTCCTTCAAGAAGCCTCATTTAGTCAATTTTGGGTAAGTAGGAAGGATATTTGGATTGGAAGGTCATGCATATAAATGAAGATATGTATTTGAATAGCAGATAAATCAGGAATTTATATATGACTGGGATACCAATGTCATAAAACAATCCTAGACAAAAATGCATAAAAAATAATATTCCAGTAAAAGGACTTCAATCCTTAATAGTCTCACAGGATTCTCTGGCTGACTCAGGGGCACAGATCACATTTGATTATACGTCAAAATGAAGACATTTCAGCTTCTCTAAGGAAAACCGTATTTCCACTGACATATGCTACAACCTCATCACGTAAGCCTAGAAGCAGAATTCATCCAGACAGAGTCATAAAAACTTTTGTGAACTAAAAAAATATTTCCAGCCTTCAGTAATGGTGGGCTGAAAATACCCAGTAACTTGTTACAGTAAAATTTAAGGAACAGTCACCAGTGTAGAGCCCTGCTTGCACAGAATCTGGCCCTCAAGGATTTATGGTTCCCTTCTGTTCAAAAGACATTTCTACTGCTCCCTCATTTCTTATTTTCCAGAATAACAAAAAAATAGCAGTGTCATATTTTTTTTCCCTTTAATGATGCCTAGTAGATGTGTTGTTTTCATTTGTAGCATATGTGAGGTGGCTTTTAGATGTAATTTATTTTTGGGGGCAAGCTGCTGATGCTGGCACCCATGTTGACTGCTAGTAATTAACACCTTCTGGTCCACTATGGACAATTTCTCACTTAATGCTTTTTAAGGTGTTAAAACTAATCTCCAGCAGCTCTACTTCCCATAGCTCCATCTCATTGATAGGAGGCTTTTCTTCCTGGAAGCCAAGGCTTGTCTTTTCCTCAATGAGTAATAACAGGCAACTGAAAGCGTCTTGATAAGCTTTTGTTAAACAGCATCCTCTGCTGATGAGGAGACTGAGCTGTGATAATAAGTGTTAAAATCTTCTTCTCAACTCAGAGGTGTTACCATGGACAAACACAGGTTTTGGCTGTGAAAACAACAGGCATGAGAGGAAACTACCTCAAGAGAAAGAACAGAGGGGATCTTTATTAGCTATTAAATTGTTGGCATATCAGCCAGATAAAACATAATGATGTTCAATGCCTTATAATGCTGCAGTAGTGACATTAATTTCGTAGCATTGTTCTCATAAAAGAAAACTAATGAATTATATTCAGACGTTAGCACTGGTGTATTAAAGAGCACTGGCCCAGAAGCTCTGTTGGATAGTCTTTGTAGGTAAGTGGCTGCTGGCATCTATATGCATGTGGGGGTGTGTGCATACCTAACTGAAGAACCTCTGCACTCACCTCTTTGGGTAAACAGTAAGTTCAACTTAAATTTACATGTAACAAAGAAAATTAAAATTAGCATTAAAAATATCCAGGACAAAAGAAAAAGTTTTCAAGATAACAAATTCACGATTAAACAGAAACTTTAGAATTCAACTGATTGGTAGAAAATGTGGTTGGATTTTGCACCAGAAAAATCCCAGTTTGTACAAATTCTTTTCTTTTTCATGACCTCTACCTGGGCAGCACCTACATTTTAAGGCTTATATGGAAATCTCACAAGAACAGATCTCCTTTTCTCCTTTATCACTTCCGTACTTTTACTGCCTTCAAACTGATTCCCCATTTAGAACTGCAGGACATGGGAATGTAGCTTAACAGTACTCACAGATTCTGGCACTAGCAGTACTTGTGTGTCTCCTGCACTGCCTGATGACATGTAGATTTGTTACGTGGTGGTAGTCCTAAGCTTTGCACCCACTAAAGGGCTATGATAAAATTATTTTAGTAAAAGCATCTTGATACACAATATAAAAATATAGTGGAAACTGCTGGTTCCCATGGACTAATTTTAGGTGTTGGTAATTGGGCATTCACTGCAGAAGGCTTTAGCCAGGAGAGCTCAAAAATCAGTAGCTTTAATCATCTGCTAATGGTGATTTTCAGAGACCAGTGCAAATTCTACTTTTTCGTTATCACAGATGAACAGCAAGGGAAGGTAAGTCAAAAGGGATCCACAGCAATTCAAAATTTGGAAGAAGCCTCTAGAGAAAGGGGAGTTCCGTATGTCTCAGAAAATTATAGTTTTCAGTCCTACAGTGAATTAAGGGGTTTTTTTGTATCTCAACTGACACCTCCTAAGCCAGTACATTTCTGAAAAAAAACCCAGAGACTAATAAGAAAGCAAAGAAAAAGACAAAGGGATGCAGCTATTTTTGACTACAAGCCAGCTTCTGATTTCTAAAGGAGAAAGAGGATAATTTAAAGAATCTTAAATCTTGCATACAGGGTACAAGAACCACACTTGGAAAAAAAAAAAAAAAAAGAGCTTCTGATGCTCTCAGCACTCAGAACAGAATTATCCCATGTAAAATTAATAGTATTATTATGTGATTTCCATCTGCTACTGATGCCAAACGATTAGAACTGCTAGAAAAGCTGCCTTAGTGGAACAAACACAGATAATGAATTTGAATAAATACACAAGCAAAAAGACAATGTCAGGCTCAATCACTTGGCAATATTAAACGCCAAGTAAATGAGCTGGCTGTGTAATGCTATACAATCCAGCAGCAACATTATGCTGAGTGCCTGGATCACTGCTTTCATTGCTTCTGGAGCTGGTTTTGTTCTGGATTTTTCTTTTCCCTTTTTTTTTTTTTTTGACCAAACCATCTTTCTTTTTCTGGCAGCTCCTTTTCCAGACTATTCCATTAGCAAGCTTTATATTGTGCTCTGGTTGTTTGTAAGGTCAGTATTCAACTACAGGCCCACTCAAACACCTTCCCCAACCTTCTTCACTCATCCAGAAAGTATTTTGCACATATCCCTAACACTTTCCCCATTTGTTTCCTAGATATATCTTACTGGCACAACAGAGGGCTCTGACAATAACTCTGACAACTTCTCTTGAGTCTACCACTGTATTTTTCAACAGAGTCAGAAAATTATTTTTAAAGTACAGTTTTCATATATATTTTTATATGTGTAAAACAGGACACTTCATAGCATTTTTGAAAAGTCAATCTATACCAGGTGTCAAACTTTATTCTAAATAAGCCCCTGTAATGCACAGCAACATGCTGGCCCTTATAGCCTCTCACAAGCTAGCAGTTTCAAAAAAGTAAATCTATTTAAAAGTCACAGGGACTTGCCTTCCACAGCTTCCAAATCAATCCTGAGAAGGACATTTCTGGGACAGAACTTGGGAACATCAAGGCAATCCTACACTCAGAAGAATTATTTTTAAATCCAGCTCTCCAGAAAGACGCTACTAATACATGTTTTAAACCTTTCGCAGAGCAAAGCATATGGTGATGTTTCCCCCTATACAAACTGAAATACCAAGACATCGAAACACTGCCCGAGCAATCTCTCCCTGTATAAGCGCTGACATTTCCTCCACAGATTGGCCTTCATTGCTTCTGAGAAATGTCAATGGAGACCAAGGTTTATGAAACTTAAGTTGTAATACATTAAAGTGCTTTGTACTGGAGCACAGTGGTATATTTTTGACTGTTCACTGTTTGCATGGAAATTAAGTCCTTGTTGTTTTGGAACACCTTATAGTATTGTATCACAGATTGGACCATGAGTGAGGAACTTAAGCTTTAGGGTTGTTCTCAAATCATCAAAAAATGTAACATCAAAGAACAATCCAAAATGTTTGCTCCTGTAAGAAAGTGTGAACCTCTCAGTATGCTGATAAATACATCATGGCCTAATACATTTTGTGGTTCTTCTCCTCCATAAAGCCCTTCACTCCTTATATCAGGAGAGACCAGTCAGGAAAGCACATACTTTTGTTCTTTTATTTTGCTCCTAATCCATGTGTTCTGTGAGGGTAAATAAATAAAACCATTACTAAAATTGAATGGGTAAGAAACGTATTTAAACATATTCACCTCCCACACCTTACCTGGACATGAAATCTCAAAGGAGGGAGGGATGTGCAGGACAGGTACAATCCCCCTGTATTATATGTAGACTGTCAAACAGTGTCAAAGTGTACTGTAACGCTCTTGTCACCTTGGAGGTCAAGTTGGTTACACAAAGCCCTGTTGCAAAGCTGCGGCAGGGCTGTAGAGCTGCTCTGCCCACATAGCACCTCAGAGAGATGACACCCCCAATTCCTTCTCTTCATCTCCTACTTACCAACAATTAAAAATTGGCTGCTATTTTTTTCTAACAACAGGTGAACTGCTGAATGGCTGTAATCAGAAACTAGAACTAACAGCTCTTCTTTGTTTACATCTGAGATCTCCTTAACCTATATAAGATGTGAAGCATATTAGTATTTCCCAGCAAGGCATGCAGCCAAATCCAAAATGAACTCTGAGTGTGTGGCTGTGGCTGTCGTGTCAGTGGAAGGTATAAGAGGAACTTTCCCATCAGAACAGTTAGAAAGTCAAAAGTTCTGATGTTTCTTTTTCCTTTCAGGTTGCACCACTATCCTCATCATCTACAGACTCATTCTTTGCTAATGAACATTTGTTGGGGATTTTTCAGTTCATCAAATATGTATTACTAGATAATGCAAACATGTAACAAGTGTTAATGGGATATATGTATAAATTACATTGCATGCTGTTTTCTGCAAAATGGTTTCAGAGATGCACTTACCTTGCCTGACAGCTAGTGTTGTTGTGTAGACCAAGAATAGAAGAATATAATTGAGGAAGCTCTGAAAAACAGGTGTGTTGGCATGGAAATCTTCTGACAAATACTTGCTTGTGAGACCAATGCCACAGATAAGGAGGGAGAGTACTTGGCCAAGTGCCACAGACAGCAAGAGATCCCTAAAATGAATGAGAAAAACACAGACATAAAACACTCAGCCTCCTTGCCAAGGAGGAAATGCTCATCCTCCTCCAGGAATCGTGCTCAATAGTGCTAAGACACAGGAAGAAACACTATGTTTCAGTCAATGAGAGAGCTGTTGGGTGTAGCCAACCTAACATTTCCATTATTTGTGCTCATCATGAGCTTAAACATTATCCAAACACACTAACTTTAATTCACATATTAAGCAACAGAAGATGGTACATCTCTAACATTTAATTTCACCTTTCACAAGGGATAAGTGATAGTTTAAATCAACCAAAATACGACACTGCTTCCTTTGAGCATTTTCTCTAAAAGAAAGACCCAGGACAATCATTCAGACAGAGGAGCAGAGAAAGGATTTTATTTTGTTTTACTATCACCATGAATTTATCCTATAACTTCCTTACCCCCATTTCATTTCCATTTCATCATATAAACTATTCTTTCCACCTACTGTGATACTGTATGTATCTTTTCATTTTTATCACTGCTTAGTTCCTCTTCTTTTTGCCAGGAGTGTGAGGTTCCACTTTTTCCTTTCCTAGCTCCTTCTGTTTCTTAAAAATGTATTCCTGGCTTGGTTTCTTGCTTTAATATGTTTTTCTTGACTTCAATCTCCAGTGTCCTCTGCATTCCCCTGTTAAAATGCTCCCCCTCTCTCTTCCCACAGGTCTCCAATAGTTGCTCCTTTTGTGCATGTTCTGTCTTCCTACAGTTTTCATCTCTTTACACAAGAAACTGCTGTATCTGAAAGCCCTTTCTGCTTCCAACTATCTTTATCTCTTTTACTTTTCTCACAGAACTTATTATCTGTTGTGGTTTAAGCCCAGCCAGCAACCCAGAACCACACAGCCA
>JAOEHY010037619.1:0-22955 GCA_025447955.1 Psilopsiagon aurifrons | reverse complement strand
ATAGTGGGCATGACGTGCTGTGGTATGGAATACTTCTTTGGTCAGTTTGGGTCAGGTGCCCTGTCTCTGCTTCCTCCCAGCTTCCCCTCCTCCCTGGCAGAACATGAAACTCAGAAAGTCCTTGGTCAGAGTAAAAATTACTGAGCAGCAACTGAAAACACTGGTGTTATCAGCATTGCTCTCAGGCTGAGAGTCAAAACCACAGCATTTCACCAGCTACTAAGGAGAAAAATGACTGCTACTGCTGAACCCAGGACAGTATCTAACCGCATCACCCAATTCAGTCCAAGCAATCCTCTTTCTCCAATTTTTGTCATAGATCTCCTACATCCACAGCACATAAGTATGTGCATTTTTAAACAACTCTTAAGAGGTTTTCCAGGTTCCCCATGTGTCAGTACTTTCATGCTGACCAGGCCTGCTTCAGAGCTACGTTGTCCCATGAGAAAGAATGATATGCAAAATTGTTGGCCTGGAAGAGGAGCAAGCACAACTGCAAGGGAAAGCAAGAGGACATCTAAAGGGGACATCTAACCCAACCCCTGCCAGCTGCTGCTATTGCTGTCACCAGCCCCCAGAAGAGGGGCTGCTGATCCCTGGGGGAAGCAATGAAGGAGAGGGGAAGGTGGGAGAGGAGCACACTCTACAATGCCTCCTTAAAGCCTAGGAGGAAAGGGGATTAGGCAATCCCAAGAGAGTAGAGGAAAGAGGGCACACTCTGCTCAGCTGTAACTGTATTTTATGTGTGTTCTTTGCCAGATGGTTAAAAAAAAATGTTTCAAGGCTGCTTTGCCTTCCCTGACGCATTTCCCTGACCTCGGCTGTGCATATTCAGCAGTGATGAGCATCTGTGCTCCCGCAATGACTTTCCGGGTAAACTCAAGTGTCAAATCTGTTTTCTCTTTTTTTCATAAACAATCCTCCCACTGATATGTGTTGGTGTCAGTCATGGCATGATTCAACCAGACACTGGAAAGCACAGGAGGCTAAGTAGTTATGTTCAGCTAACATACCTCACTGACAAACAGCCTAACACAGACAGTAAGAGAACAGACTTTATTGTGCTAAACCCCATGTTTTGATGGGAGACGGCTGGATAAATAGCAAGTAAAACTCCACAACTGCTGCCTCCACTTTCACATTACTCACTCGACTGTGAAACATAATCATGGGAAACAAACACACTCAACAGAGATGATATCTGAGACTATGATGCAAATGTTTCTAAAACTATATATCCTCATTTCCTGCTATGCTGTTGACGTGCAATAGGAAATCTGAATAGTGACTGCAATTCAAATCCACATATTAATCTTGTAAACTTGTTTACAGTTATTCAGTTGGATGGTGCTTCCTATGTCTTCCTCCTGCAATGAAGTTTCATGCAGGGCTGCCTTCTTACCTACTGCAGGTTTTGTCAGTTTATTTCATTAGTAAGCCAAATGTTTGCAAATCTGTATCTCTAAATATGTTGCCTGCTTTACATGGGATGTAATTTGTTATTAGCTGTTCTCTGTATGACAGCTATGGCCACGAGCAAATGTTGTATTACATCCATTGTGGGACTGCACCTGTTCTGGAGAGAAGAATCTTGGATCCTACTTAGACTTACAGAAAGCTAAATGCATCCTCACTCATGAAAAAATTTTCACGATAATACATTCTATGCTCCCTATGACAGCTAGCTGTTGGACATCATTAATCGTTACATTTTTTCAGACTGGTGGGAAGTTTGATGGGATCTTATAAAAGACATAATGATTTTATCTCAGCTGTTTATACTGTGGTGAGTCACCAGGCCTAACCAGGCAATATTGACCTATGTATTAAAAATCCAATCAACAAAAAATCAAAGACACCAGGTAATTTTCCAAGGCTCCGTATGATAACTACAGCCCTCTCTGAAGTACACTTTCATTCTGTCATTGCCATTTTGCAATTTATAAAGCAGACATGCTTTTTTTATAGTTGATTCTTTGGCAAGTTACCACATCTAAAAGTGGTAATTTTCCTAGAGTTCAAACAGCTCTCTATAGCCTAATACATATAGGCTGTTCTCAGCTTCTTTATTTTACATTTCCTAAACATACAAACAAGAACGTAAGTCAGGGTAATTCAAACTTTATGGTCTTCTTCCTATGAAGCCACTTACAATAGTTTTCTGTGTCTTCAATCAATTACAAAGTATGTCAAAAATTCCATTCACTGTTGTCTTATTTAAGTCATCAATGAAGACAAAGGGCAAGTAGGAGTTCAGTAAAAACAGACATGGACAAGAATCACAACTATGAACCTGAACACCTTCAAGCATGTAGATAAAGGTTGGATGAGGATCGAAGTATAACCTTGGTAGGTTGAATTGCGCTTTGGATAACAATAGAATGAAAAATGCAGAAAACTACTTTGTGGAAGACCAGTGCCACCAGTACGGTCAATGCCACCAGCTTTCAAAACACTGACTGCATAAATGATATTGAATATGTATTGTGTTTGCCTCTGATTTTTGCACACATTTGGTATTTCTAATCATGTAAGAAAACTCATTCTGAAATCAAGCAGTTGTGTTTCTCTTCCAGTCAGAACTTAGTTAAATGTTTCACAGATGTTGTATGATATAAAAAGAGATATCTTTTATTCTTGTCTAGCCAGTGCAAAGAGTAGCATATACTAGATGCTTAAGCAGAACTAATTCAAATGTCCATGAAGTGCTCAGACTTCAAGCAAAGATGACCCATTTTATGGTTATTCCAAAGATTGTTCATGGCCATGTTAAACTACCCTACTAAAGATATGTCCACTACAGACATGAATGATAGGTAGTGGCAAAGGAGATTTGGTATGCTCCCCTTCTCTCAACAGTGTAGACTGCAAAAGACAATAACCACTACCAACAAAAAAGGATGAAATGAACAGATAAGACAAACCAAAGCAGAAGATCAATAAAATGCTGATTGTTGCTTTGGGTGAATGGAAGAGAACAACTCATCTCTCTCCAAGAAGAAATGTAGAAACAAATCTTAAATGATTTTTTTTTTTTCCTTTTTAATTAGGGACAATGTCAGCAGCAAAGAAGAACACACTGTTTGGATAACCTTAATAGCTAATGTAAGATGCCTCAATTGTACAGAAAATGCCTGATAGCATTATCTGTATTTTGTTTTTCCTGCCAACAATGATCTAATAATACAAGAGTCTTAGCTCCTGAGCCTTTAATACCTGGATAAGAATAATAACATATCCATTCTTTTTTAAGAAAAGGCAGCAAGCAAACATTAAAAAGAAGCTTTCAACAGCTGTGGAAAACTTACTTCTTTTGTACAGAATAAAAAGCAACTAACTCACTGCTGTCATCTCCAGCACTGAGTATCTTTACTAAATACAGTAATACCATTGAACATGCAACATAGCCCCTATCTACAACACTTTCCTTGTGGGTTTTCATATCCTCCACTACTCAAAGACTGGCGCAAAGTATGATTTATTCCCTAAGCCTCTGGTCTATCATGCTAGATTCAGTAGTATATTCATTCACCGAGGCTGCAACATTCATTCCTATTCTGAAGAAAAGCTGTATGGTTTGAGGGCCTTCAAACAGAACATAAAAAAGAGTCTCACTACAAAAAGCTTCATAAAAGTGAGGTTTTCTAGTTTTCAGAGTCAAATTTCTCTTTAGGTGAATGCTATTCTATTTCTCTACTTGTATTCTATTTAAATCAAATAAAGCAATTCTTCAGAAATACCATTTTCCCTTACTAAGATCAACAATGACTTTGAAAGCCGTGTTAAAATAGGGATCCTTCAGCTTCTCTCAAAACTTCAGTTTCATGAATGCGCAGAATACTTAATGTTGCAAAAGACCTTTAAGATCAAGTCCAACTGTTTACCTAGCACTGCCAAGTCTGCCACTTAACCATGTCACTAAGCACCACATCAACACGTCTTTTAAACACCTCCAAGGATGGTGACTCAACCACTTCCCTGGACAGCTTGTTCTAATGCCTGATCACCCTCTTGGGGAAGAAGCTTTTCCTAATATACAATCTGAACCTCCCCTGGTACAGTTTGAGGTCATTTCCTCTCATGCTGTTGATAGTCATTCACTGATACAGAGCAAATAGAAGACATTATTCTCCTGTAAACATCAATTTAAGGTCTGCTCTTTGAATTCTTTTGCTCCAATTAAAATCCTACGTTGGAACCAATCAAATTCATTCCACTGTAGCCAAACTTGCTAGCCAATCTGTCCAATGCTTCCTATTAAGTCAGAGGGGTATTTTGAAGTAAGGAGTAGGTCAGAATTACCTCTAGACCTCCAGGTGTTACACTGCTAGGCATCTATCATGGGTTTTCATGATATCCTAACAGAAATTAAACAATACTTCTTTATTGCCTCTTTAGAAATGGAGCCAGAACACAAAGCCTCATCTTCGCATTGGGAGCCATTTCATTCTGTTAAAATGCCTTGGCTGGTAGCTGCGGTGCATCATTTTTACTTACTCCTTCAGGCACATATGGAAATTTCTGTCACTTGCATTTCTCCTTGTTTATCAGCCATGGTAATGCCACTAAACTTCTAACATTCTTATATCAAAGAACTCTGAAGCTACTGCTTGGTTCTTAGCACATACACACACTGCTGTAATATGAAGTACTAAAGAGGTATCCTCAGGTTCCCCTGCAATTATTTCCAATAAAGTTATACATGTAGCTTTTACTATTAGTTCAGTTCCCACCCTGAACAATGAAACACCATTCAGAACACAAAATCAATGCAGTGCTACATTCAGAAGGGGCTGCACAATTACAGCTGCTGAATTCTTGAGAATAAGTAACGTGCTGCTGGTGGCCAAGGGATTTAAACATTCCGGCTCGTTTTATTCTGACGCTAAATCCTGTTTTAAAGTACTCTCCATGTCACTTTTTTTTAAAAAAACTTAATTGCCTTCCATCCTCTATTTTGTACTTTATTTGGTCTCTTTCCACTGATAGGTCCCCACTGCATCAATTAAAGAGTACCTCAGACGATAAAGAACAGAGGCTATGGCTATGTTTCATCTCTAGCATGAGGAGTGCTAATCCTTCAGCATGCTACAGGCTCCAGCAGATGAGAGATTAGCAGTCTGTTTCCTGAGCTGAGATTTCACTAGAGGAACACATATGTAAAGCCTTCTATCATAGCACTGCTACGGGCCTGCAGGCAGGACCATGCTTTCTCTGTGATGGTAATGAACTACTACACAAAGTTATAGCTCCAAATGTTCCAAGCTTGTATTTAAGAAGGAGAAAGAAAATATACACTTCATTTAGAAACTGATTACTGCTATGCCATAGTGAAGTTGATGTCTGCCACAGCACTTGGGTTTGCCAAGCTTCTTCACTTGAGTGCATTTTAGTGTGTTTCTATAAAAGCACGAGGAAAAATAAAACAAGGTCTTAAAAACTTTACTTTGATTCAAAGTGAGCTGAAGTTATACCCCCGTAAGAATCCAGGCAGGTTTATTTAAATGTTTAAAGGTAGATCTATCTGAAATACCTACAATGTTAACACACATTACCATAGGAAAAGCAGGAATAGCACACGTCAGAAACTCAAATATTAAGGTCTTTCAGCCTTCCAGGTATTCCAGAAGCACAAAATTAATTTCTTCTTACTGAATTAAAAAGTCTTTATGCCTTAACTTGGGGAGAAGAGAAGAGCTCTGGACCTTCTTGTTCTTGTCACCCTCTCTTGCCAACTCCCCACTGCCTCCTTACTCACACTCACACTGCGGCCCTGAACTAAACTTTACCGACACTTTCCTCATTGGAGAGAAGCTCCATATGCATGGTATCAGCTGTATTGGCGCGTCCTAGTTATGCATGATGTCTCCAGAACATGTCACTGACTTGGATGAGTCCCAAAGGAGGACAGTAGAGTTGTCTTCTCCGCCAACAGCCCCAGAGAGAAGGATGTGAGGACATCAAGGCCTGTGCAGGCAGAAGAGGGACATCGCACAAAGCCAAGAACTGCAGCTCACACAGCATCCCAGGGATGAATGGCCCTGAGAAGCACAGAAGGGACAGCCAGACTTGGCCATGTGGCCGGTGCTTTCCAAGAGCTGGAGAAGCTCCGGCAGTCACCATCCTGACTGGAAGGTCACACTGGCCAAGGGGAGAGCTGTGTGCATTTCTTATCCTTCACCTTCCGGCTTTCCAAGTTGCTTTGAGGATTTTCTTCTTAAAGCGTTAAGGTTCTAATTTCTATTCCAATACAACTGGGTTTGAATTTAAAAGCCTTTTGGGGAGCATACTAAAATTCAAGGTCCAGGTACATCTGTCTCAAAACTGAGGCTGACTCAGGTTCTGCTGCTTTTAAGCAACAGCTTGAGGGACCAGCACAGATTGCTGGCTTTGGACAAAAATACAGCAGAATCATACTCAGCAAGTCTTGGGAGTTTCTGGAGCAGTATTTAAGATGAGATCTTACCTAAAAAATTTCCTAGCTCTTGTATATTGCCAATTACAGCAATTCTTGAAATGGGTTTCATTTATAAGCTTTTACCCCAGCTACACACACACACACACACGCTCATGAATACTTGTGTTTTACAATTCTTTAATAACAAAAGGAACTGGAATTTTTTAAAGACTTAAAAGACTTTAAAGATTCTTAAACAGACAAAACATACCTCTGCACTTAATATATAACTATATAGTGCTGAGACAATTTGCTGCACTGATTATAAGTGCAAAGAAGGCACTTTTAAAGGCACTTAACAAAAATAAATTTAAAAATAGCAAAGGAAAGCATAGTGAAAAAATTTCCATGCTATTATCTTGATGGAGTCCAGTGATAAATCATCACAGGTAAACTGGAGGGGTGGGGAGTGTTGGCATAAGTTCTTAAGAGTCAGCTTCATCTACCAGTGAGCGAACAAAGAAAAAAAAACAAGTCTATCCTAAAAACATGCCTAAGTTCTGAAACAGCCAGCTGCCTTCCAGCCAGCATTTTCTTAGTGCTTTTTCAGCTACAACTCACAGGACTTGGAGCACCACAGGCTTTTTCTCTTTGGGAGCGAAGGTCTCTCCATATACAGTTCTTGACAGCTTACCAGTCTAGGGAGCACCGGAGAGACTGAAAATATTCCAATCTTTCTGACGGAATCAAAAATATAATTACAGATGACCATGCAATAAAATAATTGCATTTCAGGTCATTTTGGCCAAACAAACTGACTGAAGCTAGCTGCAGCCCATATATTTCTATAAATTGTCACTGTCTACTCAGCTATGACTAAAGAAATTAAGGCTCCTAGATCAAAAGATTTGATCCAGACTGGAATAATAAATTACAGAATTAACTTTCCATATGAGAGCTTACAAAACTAGTTACAAACCCTAACTGAGGAATACAGTACTTTCAAACAAGCAACTATTCTCCCACAGTTTTCCAGAAATTAATTCAAACAGTGATATTTACAGTCTTAGAAATAGAATAAGGGACTCAAGGATGGATTAAGAGTGAGCTGTAATTTCTCAGGCTAGAACTCCTTATGAAATATGACGGCTGCTGAAAATAATACATTTTAGCCTATGAAAGCTTGACAGTCATTGGGCTGCTGTTCACCTTTATTTTTATAAATCAAGAATAAAGTACACAGTAGATGTCTTTTTACAAAATAGATATTTTTTTTTTTCTTACTCTGTTTCAATGCACCAGATTGGGCTTTCAGTTGTTGGAAGAAACCGGGATGCGGAAGGACTGTCAGCTCTCTGTCTTAGAGAAAACAAAGCTCTCTGTCAAATTTCATTAGTGCATCTCACTTGCAGTAGTTTTAATGCCTGAGACTAAGGACATCACAAATACAGAAATTAATATCTTTAGATAATATGAGAAACAGCTTTAAAAGTTTCAGTTCAGTTAAGATCATCATTAGCTCACAGTTTTCTCAGAGGAGCTGAGAGCCTATGGTAATAGATCTGGATGACTCCAAGCATCAAGAAAAATGGCTCACTAGTGCCCTAGGAAGTACAACATCATTTCTTATTGCTCTCTTGCCATTACTGTACAGTACTAATACAGTTTAAACTGATGAGCTTTTATGGACTAAGTCTTACAGCTATTGAGAGACAACTGGCAAAGTACATGGAGAGCATCACATATCCTGCTATACCCCTGCTACTGATACGCCAATCCTGACTGAATGCTGTGATGGAAAACAAGTTTAAATGACTCTATATTCCTCAAGTGATAGATGCTACTGTAACTTAATTCAGTGTTATCAAAAAAAAGACTCATGGGCTTGGAAAACTAGGCAGAGTTCCTAGAAAATGGTATTTATGTGAGTCAGTATGGTGGTCTGATGGATGATTTCAGATTTTTCCTGATGCTCCTGAAAATCAAACAGTTGTTTTGGATCTATGTCCCTGTAAAATGCATAACTCCAAGCATATGCCCTTCTGAGCACTGGCTGTGCATCCACATCTGGGCATCTAAATCAGTTATAACTTATTTGTTTCCAAAGTAAAATTAGAAGTTAAAAAGGCTACAGGTATGACTATTAAAAGTACAAAGGTGCATCTATGATGATCATGGTTGGGTTTTGGAGAACTAAAGCTAATAGTTCGATTATTACAAGATGTCAATTTTTTTTTTTTTTTTAATATGAGCACATCTGCAAAATACAGATATTCCATAACAGTGAATGCTCATTCCAGAGAACATTCAATATCTAATATAAAAGTTTAATTTAAAAATCAAATAGATCTGCTTGGATTTTGAAAAATCTTTTGCTTGACTAAAACTAACTCTCTATCTCTAAAGAAAGCTTCACAACCCAACTACTGGAAGAAAGACTGAAACAGAGAAGAAATGAAAAATCCCTCCTTCAGTGGGCCATGTTTTCTCCCCAAGAGAATGTGCAGTTCCCATAAATTTGAATCTTCTTTACAAGAAGTTCCAGCTATCATCTACATGCTTAAAACATGTAAAAGAAACATTAAAAAAAATAGTCCTGAAGTTGGCCCCTGCATATCGCCCCTTTAATTGAACACCTTGTATAGAAAGACAAAGGATACCTACATTTGCATTTCACCATGGATGGCACTAAGCTGCTGCACACTTTCCCAAATCTCCCGCTACTTCAAAGGAGAGATGCTCGTGACTGCGTCTCATTCTGGTTTTGATTCATCAAGGCCCTGACCTTCTTTCACTGTTTCCCACTATGGGTTAGTGTTGCTGCTGTCTCATTCTGCAAGCCCTCAAGCATAAGTAATGCTTAAACTTGCTTGTTCATAAATATGACAAAAGTAAGTCATAAATTTTATGATCATGCATAAATTTAATGCATTTT
Organism: Psilopsiagon aurifrons; assembly: GCA_025447955.1. Classification (NCBI taxonomy): domain Eukaryota; kingdom Metazoa; phylum Chordata; class Aves; order Psittaciformes; family Psittacidae; genus Psilopsiagon; species Psilopsiagon aurifrons. The sequence continues at coordinate 13,623 of JAOEHY010037619.1, read as the reverse complement.
TTTTCCCAAACAGTTCTTGCATACATGGAGGTCAGGGTTTTCCCATTTTGGGTATCTATCATATTCTTGCCTGTGAAGCCTGCAAACTTAGTTTCGTGGTGGTGCAGCTTCATGAAGGAGGAACAGAAATCACCTACATCAGATCAACCATTAATCTGGTGATTAATACACTACATGAGGTAGAATATGTGGGTTCAAGTCCTCAGAAGGAGACCACTGAAGCCACTTCAGCAAACAATTTAAAGGTTTGGCTGTTTCACAGAGCTGGTTATCCCCTTTGGAAGAGAAGTTTGTGCTCCAGTGGAACTATGGAGACAAGGCTGGAGAGTGAATTCCTGGCTTATGTAGGTAACTAACTACCCAGGGACTACAGCAATAAGGGTTTTCAGTAGGCTACACCCTTACCTCCTAGCCCAGCTGGATCAACTTTGAGGGCCCTGCTTACAGGACTTGAAAGGTATCATGTTTCCGTCTATTTCCGCTACTGGTCCCTCCTAAAAACAAGGTACCTCTAAGGCGCTTCAAGTTGGGCGCCCAGAACTGACACAGTGATAATCCTGTATGTGCCTTCACAGGTCCTCTCTGCCCCTCTCCTTCTGTGATACCATGTGTGCAGGAGAGGAAGCACTCAGTGAAAGTGGCCACTGTAAAGCCAGCCTCCTTGAAGAGACGTGGAGCGCAGGTGCTTCTCCCTCTCCTTGCTTCTGCTCTTTGCTTATCACACAACAGCGATAGCCATTACCCACCCAAAACTACACCGGAGGTCCAAACTTCTGAATCTTTAATTTTCTATTCCATATAGCTAAACCCAATACTTTGAGCATAAATTACAACTGGAGACAATTAACTTCCTGCTAAAACTGAAAATTCCAACTATCTGCAACACGAAGTTCATCATTTTTAGTTATGAGTGTGATGGCTCTGTCTTACTGCTCTACCCTTAATCTCCAGGATAAATGTCTTCCTTCCTCTCTTCCTTTTAATTCAGGGAAACAGCGTGACTACCTCTGTCAATGCTATAAATTTACTAAAGACCTGACACGCAACGATGGAACAGGCTCAGCTGAAAAGACATAAGGGCAGTGTTCTCATATTTGCTGGTTTAATATAGTGCTTGAAATAAGAAAAAAAAAAAAAAAAAAAAAAGAAGTGATTTGGGAAGGTGTCAGCTGCAGATTTTTAGGTCAGGACAGGCCTATGGGATCATGACGTGGCGCAAAATGTATGACCCAAGCCACCAATGACCTTACGGATGAGAATCATGACTCAAAGTAAAATGAAACTTCTGAAGAAAGGTCCTGTTGCAGGAGATAATCTGAGTCTAACATTTTGATAGAGCACTGATCTGCCTATGCTCCCTGACTCCCAAGTTACTTTACTGCAATTTCTTCACCATATTGGCATCTATATTTCAGACAGACAAGAAAAGAAAAGAAAACTCAATAGATTTTCTTAGTGAGATTTGGGTATAATTTTGCCTTTCCAGCACTGAACTGGAGTCACAGGCGATGAGTGGGCTGTAACCAGGCCATTGAGGGTCTCCTCAGTGTATGGGGCTGATACACCATCTCCTTCCTGTATAAAGGGTGATAGCAGGCCAAAATACACTCCTGAACCAGGAGATCATGGAATCAATGTCGAGATGCAGTACATGAGATCAGCCTCATGATGCTTTCCCAGTTTATGGCGTGAATTTAATCAGCACCACACTACCCTCCTGGTGGTGGTGGGTACAGAGCAGGCACAGCTCTGTTCTTCCCTTAGCCTTCAGATGTACCAACCTCCCCACTACTGTTACTGGAAAACAGCACTCCTGCACTATCCTTTGGGTTGCTCTGTGTGTAGTGCTTCACAGGTGGTACTTGCATTGGCTCACCTTCATGTGCACAGATTAAGAGAGCTACCTACACGTGCTGAAATTAGAATCATAGAATAGTTAGCACTGGAAAGGACCCTAAGATCATCTAGCTCCAACCCCCCTGCCATGGGCAGGGGCACCTCACACTAAACCATGCCACCCAAGCTATGCCCAGCCTGGCCTTGAACACTGCCAGGGATGGAGCATTCACAACTTCCCTGGGCAACCCATTCCAGTGCCTCACCACCCTCACAGTAAAGAATTTCTTCCTCATATGCAATCTGAACTTAGGTGCTCCAGTTCCATGGTCATCCTCATGGCCCTCCTCTGGACTTGTTCCAACAGTTCCATGTGATTTTTATGCTGGACCCCAGGACTGCACACAATACTCCAAGTGAGGTCTCACGAGAGCAGAGTAGAGGGGCAGGATCACCTCCTTCGACCTGCCGGTCACACTTCTTTTGATGCAGCCCAGAATACGGTTGGCTTTCTGGGCTGCAAGCACACACTGCCGGCTCATGTTCATTTTCTCATGAACCAACACCCTCAAGTCCTTCTCCGTAGGGCTGCTCCGAATCAATTCTCTGCCCAACCTGTAGCTGCCTTCCCGGAGAATGTGCTCCAAGATTTTGCCAGGCACAGAGGTGAGACTGACTGGTTTGTAATTCCCCAGGTCATCCATTTTCCCCTTCTGGAAAATGGGGGTTGTATTTCCCTTTTTCCAGTCATTAGGAACTTCACCTGACTTCCATGATATTTCAAATTGCCCCCTGAAAAAGCTTGTCTCCTTTGAAGATAGCCATGGAGGATACTATTCCAGCTCAGGCATCTCTCCAAAATGACGGCTTCTCAGAAACAGAACAAAAAGTCCACTGAGGTGCAGGGAGGCTTCCTCACTGATCAACTGCTGTTCTTCAGCAGAGGGTCTTTTGCCTTCCAGCCATATACAAGCATGGTCACAACCTGCAGGTGTCAAGTTTATTTCCTCTCCCAGTACAGTTTAGATCTGTGCTTGGAGCAAAAAGACCAGGGGGTCAGTCTGACAGTTGAAATGAAAAGTGTGAGGAAGATTCAGGGATTAAATCATTTTCTGTGCACACATGACATTTGAGAAGCTCTGTTCTAAAGCTTTACACAGCTACCGTTAAAAAAATACATGCATAAAGCCACCGTTAGCATAGAAAAAGAGGAAGAATTTCTGTGTTACTCAATAGCTTTTTGTTCCCCAAAAATCACCCCTCTGAAAGGCATCAAAGGCTGTAGTTATAACTGAAGGATGAAATCCCAGCATTAGCTCTTCATTTCCTTGCCTTTCAGAATTGAAGTTAGACATTAAATAGGATTTCACTGCAACAACATACATTTCATTTTCCATTGATTTTTATTTTCCTTCTAGTAAGATAGTAGAGAAATGGAGAAAAGGCAGAAGTTCTCTCATAAACTGCATGAGTGAATCAAATGACATACCTAGCATATACAGCACATGCGCTGGCTTAAGGAATTATAATTTATGCAGGCCATGCTGTGACATGACTGTAGGCATCTTACATGTTGCTTCTGAGCAGCATGCACTGGTTAATTTATGTGTGGAAGGGATTATCTGACAAGAGCCAGAAGGGACTGTAAGTCACCTAAACACTTCAGAGATATAAATAAATTAATCAGCTTTTAAATTCATTACTTAGTTTACTTACTCTGTATAAGTCAAATGGTTTTCTTTATAAAGCCCAGTTTGAACACACGGATCCATGCTTATAGCTGAATTAAGCAGATGAAACTTCTTTGGAGCTTCAACCACTGGTGACCCGAGGCTGAAATGGGGCTCACCATGACTTTGGAGCACACTTCTCTAATGCAACTGCACTCACCCCTCAGTTCCCCACAAGGAAAACTGAGTGCAGGTCAAAACATCACAGTGGTCTGCTCAAGAAGAAGCAGGGAAATCCAGAGAAAGACTGAAAAGTTGTTGAGACTTGTGAAATATAACAAATATAATTTACCCAATGGAATGACATTGTGCTTTTTCAGATTCTTTTCTTTATACAGAAGATTTATTTTCTTGGGAAGACCAATGGAGCAGACATCATACAAGTCTGTTTGCAGCCACAAAGACATCTTTACCCACAAAAAAATTGGCATGACAGTGGCCTTTCAAATATTCTGCTTTACATTAAATTGATGAAGATTTTTTTTCATTCTGATTATTTTCCTATTGCCTCCTAAGTCTGATCATGAGAACAAGTGCCTGGACGGACCTCAGAGAACTTCACGGGGGAAATTACAAGAACAAAACAGTGGCCATCAATGAGAAAGCTTTGGTATCATTGTCTACCAAGTCATGCCACCTTGCTGTTACAGCTTCCTTACTCCATGCATCTTAATATGATCAATGCTTTCCAGGAGCCTCTTAAGACTGTGTGTGTTTAGCTGTGTTGCCTTTCCAGCAGGTATGAGGGTGGTATCAGAGAAGGCCTTATATGCAAGGGTAGGTGCACATTCCCTTCAAACATAAGAGCAATCTGAGAACCAGATCCTATTTTCTCCCAGTTTTAAGTTTACACTGTTGGGAAGTTTTGCACTTCACCTGTGTGTACTATACAACTAGCGATGTGTGGAACATAATCAGTATCATATTAAGGTATACATAGAAATGCTTGACTAACATGATTATGCATATGCAGGCATACTTGAGAAAGATCATGGGTCCAGATGAGAGAGATTTATCTTGTAATTAATTGTGTGCTTGAATTTAATTTATATGCTTTTATTATTTAGTACCTGTGTCAACCACTTATTTGCCTGCAAATCATTTTCATGTACAATATTAATGAAACATACTATACTGAAATTCATCAAACTATGGAAATTAGAGATTAGGAAGAGTCATTACATCATCAATTTATCCTCTCCTAGTTCAAGAGCTCTGGCTTCAGAAACTACTCTTCAAGAAGAGTATTTCAGTTCAAGAAAGAGCATTTGTGGCACAATGGACACAGCTGGAGATCAGAATTAAAAATCTGATTTACATTGCGAGCAAACTACTTATGGGAGTCTAAATTTCATTTCTTTGCTCAAACAAGACTTTGAGAAGGAAGAAATAACAACAGTAATATTAATTCCAACAAAAACTTTGCCCGAAGATCAACGTTTTTACAGCTCTATACATATGATATTCTGAGCAAATGAAGATCATGAGATTTACACAATAATAAACCTACAAATTTGACTGCACAACCTACTCAAAATAATTCATGGCCAAACATGGAGATGGGATTGCTTGGGGTGCTGAGGGGCTGCTGATCGAGCATAGGGAGAGATGAGAAACATCAAAATAATTGCTGTTTAATCTCTGCTAAATTGCTTGCTTAATCTCTGGGTTAGTCTAATGGATGTTTAGGGCACTGCTGAACTACTCAGCTGGGAAGGTACAGTGCTATATTTCAGAAGGACTGTCTGGAATTGAGAATGGCTGGGAATTGGCACTGCTGTGAAAAGGGAAAGAAATTGCTAAAATGAGAAAAATCTCTTGGGTCCTTGGGGGTGATACTGGGTCTAGTTGGGATAAAGTACCTTTATCTCAAACACCATAATTTTCCATCTTACTTTATCCCCCAGTCCTGCTGAGGAGGGGGGAGTGAGAGCAGCTTGCTGGAGAGCAGCCAGCCAAGGTCAGCCCACCACAGGGGAGGAGACTTTGCTGTGAACGGATGTGGGGGAATGCCAGCAAGTCCCACACAACCACAGGAGCAAAGAACTCTCACCTTGAGATACTTCTGCCCTCCCTCTGCCTTTGTCCAACATCAGGAACCTGGAAGGTATAGCAGCAACCATGCTGAGGCCCCGCTTCCTGCTGAACTTGTATTATAGCAGTGCCAAACAGCTAAGAAGAAAAGCAACCCTGCATCTTCTGACTTCTCTAGTGAGCATGTTAGGCTTTCAATCGTGACTCACTACTTTTGCAAGGCCAGACAGAAGCAGCACTCCTGCAGTCCAGCCTGGCTTATGAGATGGAAAGCATGGTCCTTGGTCCAAAGGTCTTATCCTTGCACTGGGGATCAGAAAAAAACAGGCAAAGGTCTAACTGTGGGATTTTTTCACTAAAAAATCTACAACAGAACTGCCATGGATATTTTTGGCTCTCCCTGCCTCTATTTACTCTTCAGTAATGACTGTTGTGTCTGTCGAAGTCGTAAAACCTCAGGGAAAGGAGTCTCATACATTAAATGAGCACCCACCAAAAAGCCTTCCTTTCCATAGGAAACAGACTAGAAACTGAGAGGCAACACAAAAAATGGTTTCCACAAGAAAACCCAGTAGAAGGTGCCCACCAGTGTCAGTGGTTCCACACCTCTCAACTCCCTGTGGACAAGACTTTCTCATCCTTCAAAGAAAAATGTATTATATTGTCCTTGTAACTATGGTTTACTTTTCACAATTACTTGGAAAAGCTAAAGCCTTACACTGTCCTTGTTTCCATTTTCAGTGAACCTTTTGTCGTTTGATGGCTTTTGTTTCTTTGTAATAAAAATGCTTTTGTTTACCAATTATATTGATTTTCAGTTTCCCGAAGCTTTATGTCTTCCTTCTTTTAAGGTTTTGCTGACACAGCTTAGGCTGAGTCTTACAAACCCATTTCCCTCCTGCTTCTGACTGAAGAAACAGTTCTGAGGAAACTGGATGAAACTCATCAGGCATTTAAAAATTATACTAGTTCAGCTCAAGCTTTCTATTTTGTCCATTCTTTTAATCTCTTCCATTTTCCTCCTGGTGTTTCAAGAAAGGAACTGAATGAAGTTCAGAACATGTGTTTTAAAAGCAAACCTCTTCCTTGGTGAACCTGTTCGCAAAAAATTGGCTTGTTGCAACAGGACAAGGGGTAATGGTTTTAAACTAAAAGAGGGTAGATTCAGACTAGAAAGGTGGAAGAAAATTTTTACAATGAGGGTGGAGAAACATTAGAACAGGCTGCCCACAGAGGTAGTAGATGCCCCATTCCTGGAGAAGTTCAAAGTCAAGGTGGACAGGCCTCTGAGCAACCTGATCTGGTTGAACAGGTCCCTATTCATTGCTTGGGGGTTGAACGAGATGATTTTTGAAGGTCCCTTCTGACCACAGATAGGGCTTTTCATGTAATTTTCTTTCTTACAAATACACAGGTACTAAGGTCAGAATGTAACTCTCAGGAGAAATTTACACTGACAAAATTCAAAGATGGCCTGTCCAGGCTCACTGGAGGTGAACCTGGTGCTGTGTCTTTATTTCTTACTCCGATCTGTTTTAAAAGGACACAGAGGAAACCAGACTCTTTAAAGAGAAATCTGTGTCAGACTTGAAAGCCTCAGCAGCCATTTTTCTTGTCCTTGAGAATCCCCTAGAGAAAGTGGCAATGCAAATTGTAAGGGTAAGTGCAGTTTTGTTTCAATATTGAGAAAACAAACGTCAGGCAAAATTTCATATTAAAAGTACACAGAATTCACAATTTGAGAAGAAACTCACAAAGAATAAACTTTTTCATATATTGGCTAACTCGCATCTATTCTAAGAAGTAACATTTCCATATTTTCAAATTGCAGTAGGTTTTCACTGTTACCTGCTAGCAAGTCTTCTCAAACTCTCCTCCTGCACTAACTCTACAAACACAATGTAATATTTAATCCTAAAATCACTTTTGAGAAGAGTAATCACTTTTGATAAGATCAAATGCAACCTCCAAATTATCCTAACATTATTTTTTCGTAATTCCTATCTGCCACTTCCTTAACAAGTTTAGTATTTGCCTGTTCGAATTCCTTAATTTTTCCCAATAAAATTCTTTTGATCCTAATTCTAATATTCAGGTAGCTTCACATCAAACAGCTAACCTGAGTAGTACAGGGTATTTAGAAAAATACACAGCTTGGTACTTTTCATGCCATGGGATTGAAATTAAAATGGAAACAATCCATTCATGCAATCTAACTCTGTGTTAATACTCTACAGAACAAATTCAGGATTGAAATCAGCACGCCTTGAACAAAAGCCTCTTTCAGAAAGATATCCATCTTTTATTTGACTTCAGGACATGGGAACCTGTCAAATTCCTAATTAAGTTGCTTGAAGAAATGCTTATTGAACCTTATTTCCAGCATGCATTTTTGTAGTTTCAACTTTCTACCACAAGAACATATTTTGATTTTTGTCAGCTATCTATTATACAAAAAAGAAGTTAAAATAGGAAAAAGGAAAAAAAACAAGCTACAAACTTCAAGTTCAGCTGAAAAATATGAATATAGCTCAAAATACATTGAAGGAAAATCAGTTTCTCTGAAAAGCTTTATGAGGTACCAGGGGCTGGCTGACCATATAACCAATTGTGCTCAGTGCGACCTGGCATCCTGGCTAAGCTGCCCCTGGTTGGGAAGCTATACATTTTTTTCAAACAAAGGTTTTTCTTGTGAAGCTGTCTGCTACAGTGACAGCTAACATATATAAAATGAAAACTAAAATGAATGTAATTATTGCAGGTACTTATTCTACCCTTTTTCTTTTTTGCACTTGACTACTTTGAGCCGTGTGTAAGTTCCAACAAATGAACGTAGATATAATAAGCTAAAATGTCAGCAGGGATCCACATGACCATTTAGTTTGACCTTCAACAAAACATAGGCCATGAGACCTCTCTGAATTAATTCCTGTTTGAATCAGAGTACATATTTTATAGAGGCATTCAATGTTGTCCTAAAAATGTCCAGCAACAGAGAGACTTGACAAGTTGCTTCAGAGATTAATCACCTGTTAAAAATCTGTGTCTACTATTTCTTAGGTAGATTTTTGTCTAGCATCAGCTTTCAATCTACCACTGCTTCCTGATGCACTATTACCATTTTTTACTTAACATACGCAAAACTCTTCCAAGTCAGCCTCTAGTCTTATTTCTGTTTAATTAAACAGGCTGAGTTTCTTCAATTCAGTCTTCCCTTATAAAGAATTTTTCCTATTAGGGCTCTTGTGGATCTTCTCTTAAACTTGTCTAGTTTATCACTATTCTTCAATCTGAAACAATAGAATGGGACATACTGCTCCCCAAGCCAGTCACACTGTGTGCCAATGTAATATCCCTCCTCAAGATTCCCCTGTTCACATTGCAAAAAATTTCATTATCCCTTATGCACCACACACTCATAATAGGCAGTTATGCCCCACTAATTCCACACGCAATGTCTCAACTCTTATTGCTCCCCAGGATATGAGGCCATAACAGAAGATCACTAGGGGAGACGAGGGTGGCCAAGAGGGGTGAGGGGAAGTTGTGCGGGGAGATCATGAGGGAAGATCCTGAGCGGAAAGGAGGGGTTGTCATGAAGGGAGATCATGAGGGGAGGAGCAGCCATGAAGGGAAATTGTGAGGGGAGACAAGGGGTGGTGATGAGGGGTGAATAGCAGTCTTGAGGTGAGATGAGAGGTGGCCACGAGAAAAGATAATGAGGGGAGAAGAGGGGCAGCCATGAGGGAAAATTGTGAGTGGAAAGGAGGGGCAGCCATGACTGAAGATCATCAGCGGAGATCGTGAGGGGAAAGGAGGGGCAGCCATGAGGGGAGATTGTGAGGGGAGATCATGAGGGGAAAGGAGGGGCAGCCATGAGGGGAGATTGTGAGGGGAAAGAAGGGGCAGCCATGACTGGAAATTATGAGGGAAGATGATGGGGGGAAAGGAGGGGTGGCCATGAGGGGAGATCATGACAGGAGAGGAGGGGCGTCCATGAAGGAAAATTGTGAGGGGAAAGGAGGGGCAGCCATGACTGGAAATCATGAGGGGAGATGAGGGGTAGCCATGAGGGGTGATCATGAGGGGAAAGGAGGGGTAGACCTGAGTCGAGAAAGTGTAGGGATACAAGGCGTGGGCATAAGAGAAGATCGTGAGGAGAGGAAAGCGGCCATGAAGGAAGATAGTGAGGGTAAAAGAGGGGTGGCCATGAGGGATGAGGGGCCATTGTGACTGGAGATTTTGAGGGGAGAGGAAGAGTAGCCATAAGAGAAGATCATGAGGGGAAAGGAGGGGCAGCCATGAGGGGAGAAGAGGAGCAGCCATGAGGGGAAATTGTGAGGGGAGATGAGAGGTGGCCATGAGAGGCTAATAGCGGTCATGAGGGAAAATCATGAGGGGAGAGGAGGAGCAGCCATGAGGGAAGCTCATGAGGAGGAAGGATGGGTGGCCAGGAGAGGAAATCATGAGAGAGCAAGGGCAGCCATTGGATGTGAGGGGTGGTCATGAGGGTTAGAGGTGGCAGTTATACAGTGTGGACCATTAGGGGGACAGGCGAGGGGTGACTGCGAGTGGAGATCATGAAGGGCAGCCATAACGGGAGATCAGCCTGCCTTTAGTGACATGGTTTAGTGTGGGACTTGGCCATCCTGGGGTAACAGTTGGGCTTGATAATCTTAAAGGTTTTTTTGACCTACTTGATTCTATGATTCTATTGTAGAGCCAACAGCTATCAGCATGGCCCACAGTATTTATTGCTATATAGTTCTTTTATTCGTCTTCACAGAAACATCTACTGCTTTCTTCCATTTTGTACACAGCAATCAGGGCGGACCACTCTGTACACCAACTTGTTAAAAATTATCACCCCCTTTAATTTTGCATCATCTGCAAATTTTACATGGAATGATTTTCTGATTTCTTCCATATCCACTGAAAATATTGTAAAATAGCATGCAATTCATCATCCCGTTTGTTCAAGTATACATTTAGGTTTAGAAATTGCCACTAAGCTGGTTTTAAAACCATTTAATGTATGCATTATTTAGATTTTGGATCATGTGGCTTCCTTAATCAAAAAATGGTGTAACACCAAGTTGAAAAGAATGAGATTTGAAATACACAACTTCAAGACCATCTCTAAACTAGCAACCACCTCAGACAAAAGCACAAAGCTATTTTGACAAAAGCTATTCACCATAAATCCACACTGATTAGAACTAATTATTTTAACCTTTCCTTGACATTTGACTAATCAAATCCCAGATGTGCTACAATTTCAGATCAATAGCAAGCTGACAGGACAATGAATATCAGGATCACCTGTTACACCTTTAACAAACCAGTACAACACTAGCTTATCTACTCTTCTCTGGAGCCTCCCTACCGCAAACCAGCATTAGTAGCATAGAGCGCTCTTATGGCTGCAGATTGCATTAGCTTGCTCACTTACAAGCATCCAGCTTTGGTTTTATATCTTCCTTAATTACTGCTGGAGCAGAAAGTATTTAATCATTGCCATACAATAAACCACCTAGTAGAATCCCTCTACTTTTCTAATGTTTTCTCTTGAAACAAAATCAGCAAACAACTTCTACGTTCCCTGCAGGACACCACCATCAACTCCCAAGCAAAGCAAAATCAGTTTTCCTCCTGCTTTCTGCCTCATCGCCCCTCACATACTTTAAACAGTGCTCGGCCTTTGCAGCATGTAAATTCCCATGTGCTTTCCTTTTCTTTCACTGGTTATCCATTTTAAGTCTTTTTGTTAATTTTTTAATGTAATCATGAAAGCACAACTTACGGGAAGGAGGAGTATTTTGGGTGTTCTTTAAAGAAATACGTTGAAGTACTTGTCAGGAAAGCTAAAAAGAGGTACCCAAAGAATACCCAAAAAATATCTAGAGAACGCTTGCGCTCGATCAGAGAAACCCACTCAAATGCAAGTAATGCCGAGATCAGTGGCATTTCTCAGCTCCACTAAAAATCAAGAAACCTTCAAGTCAAATTTAGTTCCACTGCTATCCATCTGTCCTGATCTTTCACTATATGGACTGTATATTGTTTTCCAAACACAATTTGCATAGGGACAAACACTTTGCTATGCTGATCAGTGAGGAATGAGCTTTTACACTGTGAAATTTTTCATGATAGGGAAGAAAAACACTTTTTTAATAATTCCCCACAGCAGGTAAAGAATGCTACAACTGTGAGAAAGCTTATTAGAGTTACATGAGCCTAATTGATCTGTTCTGGTAATAAAAGACTCATTTTCTTTTGCACCTGAACATGCAAGAAGTCTATATTTCTTCAAATCTATTACAAATGGAAAAAAAAATCATCTTTGCACAAAGAACCAGCATAATTAATTTTAAAATGCTGTTTGTGCCATCACAGAAGGACTTAAAAGGAAATTAATTGCTGGAAAGTCCTTGTCAGGCTCTTCATGCCACAGAATGAAATCTTGATTTCCCTGAAATCAATAAGGGAGAAATCAATACTGACTATTGAATCACAGGTTTTTAGCTCCTTATTATGGCTTGCATTGCCTTTTGAATTTCACTGTAACAACAGCTGGATTCAAATTAAAATGATTCTCCCTACTGCTTCACTGAAATAAAAGTTGTATGACTCTTTAGTGATCCAAAGGAATAAACCTTATCTTCACTAGTAAAAAGTCTGGCACTTTATCAAACAAAAAATATGTGCTGATTCTGGTTTACTTCTCCTGCAAAAATAATGGCTTATACTTTGAGAAAGCATATGTAGCAAAGCCAAGAGCCATATATTTTTACTGTGAAAGCCACAGAACCATAGAAATGTTCATTCAAGGGGATCTCTGGAGGTCATCTAGACCAACCTCCTGCTCACGAAAGGACTACCACCACCAGCAGATCAGATTGGCTTTACTTACCCTAGAATTAAAAACCTCCATGGATAAATAATCTGTAATTTCCCTAGATAACTAGTTCCTGTTCTACAGTACTCTCCTGGCAAAGAAGCTTTCACTAATGTCCAGTCCAAACCTGCCATACCACAACTCGTCCTACTGCTGCTTTTCATGTAGAAGCTCAAGCAATTCACTCTACTAGAACCAAATATAGTGCCTGATATCACGAAACAGTGCTTACCATACCCTCTCATAAATCAATGGGAATTTAAAACCACTCAGGCTGTTAGCTGAGAGTGCTTGATTTCTCGGTGGCTTCTCCATGATTCAGCAATACGTATTTAGCATGAATAATGCAAAAGCCTATCAAGTCTGTATTTACGCAACTCCTAGGTCTAAGCACTAAATTCATACATTGAAAAATCATGGCAGTCAGGTGAAGTTCCCGAAGACTGGCAAAAGGGAAATATAACACCCATTTTTAAGAAGAGGAAAATGGATGAGCCAGGGAACTACAGAGCAGTCAGTCTCACCTCTGTGCCTGGCAAAATCTTGGAGCAGATTCTCCTGGAAGGCATGCTGAGGCACATGAAAAAGAACAAGGTAGTTGGTGACAGCCAACATGGCTTCACTAAGGGGAAATCCTGCCTGACCAATTTGGTGGCCTTCTATGATGGAGCTACAGAACTGATGGATAGGGGTAGAGCAGCTGACGCCATCTAACTGGACTCGTGCAAAGTGTTTGACACTGTTCTGCATGACATCCTTGTCTCTATAAATTGGAGAGACATCAATTTGATAGGTGGACCACTCGGTGGATAAAGACCTGTTTGGATGGCCGCATGCAAAGACTTGTGGTCAATGGCTCAATGTCCAGCTGGAGACCAGGAACAAGTGGTGTCCCTCAGGGATCTGTGTTGGGACCGGTCTTGTTCAACTTCTTTGTTGGTGACACGGACAGTGGGATTGAATGCACCCTCAGCAAGTTTACCGATGACACCAAGCTGGGTGGTTCGGCTGATACACTGGAGGGAAGGAATGCCATCCAGAGGGACTGTGACATGCTTGTGAGGTGGGCTGATGCCAACCTGATGAAGTTTAACCATGCCAAGTGCAAGGTCCTACACCTGGGTC
>JAOEHY010037618.1:72350-83798 GCA_025447955.1 Psilopsiagon aurifrons | reverse complement strand
TTTATTTTATTTTATTTTATTTTATTTTATTTTATTTTATTTTATTTTATTTTATTTTAAATTTTAACATCAGGGTCTATGTTTCATTCTCTTCTACCTTTTCTCTCAAGCTGTGAGAGTCAGAAATCTTCCCCTCACTAGCAGGAATCCAAGAACTGGAGAGATTTAAAATGACAGAAAACATGCAAAGATTCAGCCAGTGTGCTAATTCTGATTTGCACATGTGGAACTAGGCCAGGCATAGAGAGATTCACCATTTCACCCAGGGTTACATGTAATCTTGGACAGAGTTAGATGCCCAGATTACCAAACAAGTCTTCTGGAGAACAGAGATGCCCGGATTCCCCCTTTGGAAACAAGATACAGGTTTACTTGGCCAGCAGTCTCTCTTGGCCAGCAGTCTCTCTAATCCTTGCTAGCATATGCCAAGCTACTGTATAACTTCTGGATTTCCTTTCTTCAGTCTTTTTCAGGGGAGATGTTTTACAGTTCTTTTATATTCTGAATGGTGACCACTCACTGCACAGTACTGTGCAGTGGAAGATCTCTGTTGCAGATTCAGTCTTATTGTTGTTATATAAATACTGGTACCGAGTCTCCAGACTTCCTTAATCAGCTTGGAATGGGTCCCATCTTCAAATGTGTATATCCTAAATGCGAGAATGCAAACAGAGTTAAATCGAACAACTGGTTAAGTGATATTCACATTTTCCTCCTATTGTATCCACACTAAATGGAGCTAAGGGGAATTATATTTCTAAAAATCTTATGCCATTCTTAGATTTTGAAATACTGAGCCAGATCCTGATTTTCCTCAAGACGTGGGAGGTAGGATTTCGTGGGGCAGTATTTGAAGAAATGCCTAGTTTAACCACTGGAGGTCAGATTCACACAAGTTCTTAACACAGTGTAGAAATGACGGAGTACCAGCCCCAAGATTTTAAGCTCTTGCGTATTGTAACAAGTATCTAAACTATTTTGCTTTAAGTGGCTAGTATGAGAACTTAAATGTTAACATGCATTTTCTGGTTTCTGGCATTTCTTGTAGTTGCAAGTAGATCTTTGCTTTGTCTTGTGAACACCTCTCTATTCAGCAGATTACTGACGAATACTAGACGAGAGATCAGTGTATGTCTGCTGACAATTTTACTCGTTCCTTACCCCTAATGTGCAGAGGATGAAGTCACTGTGCAAGATAGCTCATGAAAGCCCACTTCAGCATCCTCATCTTTTTCTCAGAAATGCTGAGGCACAAGCCAAAGGAGCTTACTAATGGCCTCTCTCATTGATATTAGACATTACACAGGCAGAGACTCATACTGGCAAATGAGACACTCTGACCTAACATGAATTACCAACTGTGAAGTCATAATGAGAAGAATCACTGTTCAATATACCCGTCTGGGACTTTGAAGGATCACTGCCTTCACAGTTAAAGATGTCGTGCGTGGCTTTGGGTCCACAACCACAGAAGGACTCATAAGGGTAAGGACTGCTTGGGTGCAATCTGAAGTGCAAAGCTCTTACTCCTCCAGCCTCTCCATGTGTGTGACTCAGCTTTCACTAGAGCCATTCCCAAAACTGAATTCTTGCCTACATGAATGTATGGAACAATTTTGGACTTTCAGTGCTGCTTCTCCACAGCTTAGCCAAATCTGCATCCTATAATTAAGCCCTGTGAGCCTAGTGTCCACTATCTTTCAAACTGGACCCAGCATCAAATGTAGCAGTAGCCAAACTCAGGGTCAGTGGTGGAGCTGTTGCTGCTGTTCCTGTTTATTCAGCTGAGCAGAAAAGGCTCTGCTCAAATGTCACATACATCCCAGTTTCCATTCCCAGGGCTGTCAGAAACTCTCCCTGAGCATGCCTTTGGTTCAACTTACACACTTCACTGGCATGGGCAGTACCTGACACCCTCTCTATTTAGCCAGTAAAAGTAGGCAGTAGTCAGCCCCACTGCCCACTAAATGCCAATATATGGTGGGCTTGAGAGAGTCCTGCTATGAGACACTGCTGCCTACTGCTTAGGGGAGATAGCTGGGATCAGAGAAAAGCTACACTCTGGTCCTCACGTGGA
Source organism: Psilopsiagon aurifrons (assembly GCA_025447955.1). NCBI lineage: Eukaryota > Metazoa > Chordata > Aves > Psittaciformes > Psittacidae > Psilopsiagon > Psilopsiagon aurifrons. The sequence goes on along the minus strand of JAOEHY010037618.1, from coordinate 81,721 downwards.
GGACCACTGCTACGTTCCCTTAAAGCTTGTTTATTACAAACGTGTGATCCTCAGGGCAGGCGTAAATAATAGCTGATGGAGCTGGTGCAGACACTGAATATTTAATTATCAATAACAACATCTATCAGTGCTACTGGGATGCTCCTCTGTCATCACCAGGGTCATATACAAACTGGCTGAAGCAGAGTGGTTTTAAATACCCACAAATTCTGGCAACAGAGTCATACTCATGCTTCAGAACATGTGTCAAGGAGAGGCTACCTGCCACCCCCTTCTTATGGGCACCCATCTGTGTCCCTTGCCCCCCTTTGCTCCCTGCCAGATGAACATATACTGCATAGAGGGAAAACCGTGATTTATGAAATTCCACAATCAGTGACTGAGGTATAGAGATACTTGGGAAAATTGCAAGGAATTACAGAGAGGAACATGAGAAGGCTAAAACGTAAAAAGCAACAGAGAAACAATGACAACTTAGCCTGTTGGCATACATATACTTTAATGAAGTTAGTTAAAACTATCTCGGTGAATTTCAGGATGAACTGACTAAAACTCTTTACTAGTATAATGTGATAGCCAGGAATACTAGTCCTACTGCAATGATTTAATAATCAATACTTCCCTGCTAGCTTTCTCCTACACAGCACTAACTGCATCTGAATGTTAGGTTATATTTCTCCACATTTATCTACTGTCATCACTTGCTTTTTGCAAACTTATGCAGCAAAGAGTGCAACTGGAATTCTCTTTCTGGTGGTCATTCATGGCTCACTTATTAGGATGTTTGGAGCATTTGAATAACAAGAGGAAATCTGAACTTCTAGATACCATTATGTAGTAGCTTGTTAATATGCTGCTTTGTATCTAAAGAAAATGTCTCTCTTTGTCTTGAGCAGGTGAAAAGGAAAGGGAAAATGTGTTCATTTTCTAGCTTTAATATGATTCTTCTTTTACTAGAATAAAGATAGGCTAATGCAAATGTTCTGATGTGATGTTGCATGTGATCAGGGAAAACTGTCATGTGCAAAGGTGTCTCGGAAATTAACTGAGGTGAAAAGAGTTTTGCTTCTCTTACCTTTCACTTTGTTTTAAAGAAAAGGATGAAGATAAAGTAACTTTTATGATCGGATCTTGTTTCTAACCTGTTTAGGTATAAGCCAGTCTCACAGATAGATTTTTTTTTTTTTTTAATTATTTTTATTTTTTAGGCAGGAATATGCACAAAATGGAAAACTCAGAGTTACACATTTAAGGCGCAGGCTGGCCATCTGAGTTTTCATTCTCATGTTGTTCTGTTACACCTATGACCAAGGACATCAAAGGGCTAATGCAGGACCAGGTTATTTCACACAGATAGGAACATCTCAGCAATAAAATTTCCATTAGACACTCTTATGCTGAGATACGAGAGGCGCTTGACACAGGGCAATACATCTGCCTTCTTTGTGAATCACATTTCTTCAGGCTGCAGAATTACCCACTGAAATGAATAATTCTGGCGGCATCTGGACTAGGGAAAGACTGTTCTTTCATTCTATTCACCGACAGCTGTTCAGGGATCTTCTTAAGCATTTGATTTTCAGCTTTTATTGGCATCTCTAAGAAAGCTCAATACATAACAAAACAAAATCAGATTCTTTAACATTATGCTGATCAAGTTAAGTACAGCTGTTCAAAAATTCCTTTTGGCATCATATGGAGCCATCAACACTGGGAAAGCCAGTGCTGTCATTCAAAGGAGTCTTTCATGTCATCTGGTTGGACTGAAGACTTAGCAGTGGTTTTCAGTGTTTTTATTCTGATGGAGGAGAGGGGCCTCTGTGCAGCACATTAACAGATATGGCAGAAAAAAAAAATATATATGAAGGAAGTAAGGTAAGTGGGGATGAAAACCAGCTGCGTCACAAGAAATTCCTGTTTTTATGTGTAACCGAGCCTCATTTGAGGCTATAACTGGCAGCTGCCAGAGGGCTGCAGTGATGAGCGGGTGGAGAGTCAAAATCTGTGATATTTGGTGCTTGGATTTGCCCCTGTTTTTCTGGCTTGAATTACTAGCAAATGTAATTTTCAGTGTCACTTCTACAATTTCCTAACCTTGAGTGTCTGTCTAAAGTCATGTTCCTAAGTAAGGTTTCCAGGCATTCCTGAACGAAGATGTGCATTCAGAGTTAGCAAATCTGACACTGCAGACTTCCTGGCACACAGATTTCAATTGAGCATGCAAGCACAATCTGCCCAGTTTGGCCTGAAAGCATAGGATTTACTGAGCTGGGTGTTATGCAGCCATGGTGCATATGGGCTGTGAATGTGTCTAGGATTTCCAGTAGTACAGCAGCCAGTCAGAGCTGCTGTGAATGCACAATAAGGTTTCAGTTTCTGGACCTACAGACACACAGAAATCCCGGGGGAGGATCCTGAAAAATTTGCCCTTATAAAACTGTGGTCTGAAAGAAAGAAAGCACTGCCAAGGAAACCTGGCTTTCAGCAGCTCTTAATTAAAATCAAACCAAAACCAAAACACAATAGAAAAAAACCCATCATGCATCCCAGTGCTCCCAAGAGACTGCTGAGCTGGAGTGTAGCAGAAGGTTTCCTGACATGTTATCATCTGTCCCCCATAATCTGCTTCAGACTGCCCTTCTCAGCTCCCAGTAGGATGCAAATAACACAGATTTTGGCACAGGGCTGGAGAAGGAGGGGTGCTGGCCATCCCAGACCTGTATTCTTTGCAGCTCACAGCAGTGTTAATAAAATATGGGCAATGCATTTGGATGCACACCAGGGTGGGTCCCTCAGGAGCATAACTTGATGTAGTACTGGCATGTAAAAGATAAGCACAAAAAGGAAAACCTTTTCCTGTCTGAACTCCCACAGTCAGGCATGGTGGACAGAGATGGCCAGGAGATGTGTATCTTGTTGAAAATACGAAACCCAAATATGCAATGCTGTGTTGAAGATATCACATGTGACTGTCTTTAATTGAGGCATCACATGGGTAGGTAAATCCAGTAAAGGAATCTAAGCAGCTGTGTAAGTAAACAGTTTCTGAAGAGGAGAAAATATTTGAACTCACTGGTAATACTTCTGTCTAAGCCTGTCAGTAAAAGCAAACCTGCCAGGAAAAACAGGTGAGAAGGGAATATAGGACCCTTTTCAAATAATGGTTTCAATTCAGGTCAGTTCCAAACACTCGGTTGCATTGGCTGGCTTATGTTTTTAGTTGATGTCAGATTGCAAGGTGCCATAGGTAGTGATATTCATTTACATTATCAGGTAGGGGCTACCATCTACTGGAGCAAAGCAAAGTGGAATATACAGAGTTGCTCCAGTAGGAGCTGCTGGATGCAATATTTCTCCCCCTCTTGGCCTCCACTGTACTTGGCTCTTTCTCCATGAGGGCTTTTACCAGCTCCAAGTATGTATTTTAAAAATCACCTCTTTCAACATCCCACCTATATAAAAAGTTGACTAAAAATATCCATCTCTGGAAAACCTCTAAAGGCTTGAAGCATCTGGACAAGCTTGAGCAGTGGGCATGTTCACGAACCTCATGAAGTTCAACAAGGCTAAGTGCAAGGTCAGGGCAACCCCCACTATCAATACAGGCTGGAGAATGAAGGGATTGAGAGAAACCCCCAGGAGAAGGACTTGAGAGTACTGATGGATGAAAAGCTGAACATGAGCTGGCAATGTGTGCTCACAGCCAGGAAAGCCAACTGTATACTGGCCTGCATCAAAAGGAGTGTGACCAGCAGGTCAAGAGAGGTGACTGAGCCCCTCTACTCCACCCTGGTAAGACCCCACCTGCAGTAGCATATTCAGCTCTGGAGTCCTCAGTACAGGAAAGACATGGACTTGTTGGAGAGGGTCCAGAGAAGGAACACAAAAATGATTGGAGGAATGGAGCACCTCTTCTGTGTGAGGGAAGGCTGAGAGAGTTGGGCTTGTTCAGCCAGGAGAAGAGAAGGCTCTGGGAGACCATACTTCTGGCTTTCAGTACTTCAGGGGGCTTCTGAAAAAAAAAGGAGACACTAGTATGGCCTATTGTGGTAGGACAAGGGGTAATGGTTTTAAACTAAAAGAGGGTAGATTTAGTTTAGATTTAAGGAGGGAGAATTTTGTTTTTACACTGAAGGTAGTGAAACACTGCCACAGGTTGCCCAAAGAGGTGGTGGATGCCCCACCCCTGGAACCATTCAAGGTCAGGCTGAATGGGGCTTTGAGCAACTTGATGTAGTTGAACATGTCCCTGGTCATTGAAGGGGGTTTGGGCTAGATCCCTAGATTAAAGGCCCTGTCCAACACAAACTGTTCTATGATTCCAAAGCAATCCTTTCTTTTCTTAGAAAGTGAGAGAAACATTCATCTGCTTTTAGAAAATATACTTATTAATTATTAGATCAACATTTCTAGTTTCTTTCTTTGTTTTATGAAAGCATCTGCAGGAGGAAGCATGCACTAGCACTGTGAATTCAGTGCACGTACAAAGAAACTCTTGGCTACTTGATGTGGTGTGCCATTGTCTGTACAAGATCGCAAACAACCAAAATTAAGGCAAGAGGTGCATTTGCCAATTTTAGCACAAAGCCTGAAAGGATGACAGAAATGAGGGCTCCTCTGCACAACATTCTGTAATAATCAGGTCTATGGAGCCGACTAAGTGTTGTCCGTTCTATAGCACTTCCTTTATATTTGTGGGAATACATTTTTTAACAGAACAATGAGGACTAATTCGGTAATTCAGAAGACTCCTGCATCCATCCTTGCAGCATCTCTTTCAACTGAGACTTGCAACATGCAGGTTTACTGTTTTAGAAAAGCAAGATGTTACAAAAAGTCTTACTTCACCGCTTTCTCGCTCAGTGTTCCTGTCGCCTATGGATTGTGGATGTCTGGTGTTAGCAGGTGCTGTTTCTGCAGCAAATCAGCCACAGAGTAAAGTGTATGAATAGAGGGATCTGTTGAGTTTGCCAAGCATGGGGATCAGCAGCATCTGTGGCAGGTTCAGTGGAAAGAAATGACACAAAGATTAGGTAGGTGATGTGCTGGTCTGTTGGAAACACAGAACCAGCTTGATCTTATCCAGAGGATCTGTGGAGGGAGCTCAGAGTGCAGCCTCCTTTCTAAAACATCTAAGTTTTGTAGAAAGGTTTTGTTGGTTTTATATTATGAGATGCCATGTCTGGAGAAACAAGCTTGCTGGGTGAGGACAACAGGGCTGAGAAAGGGCAGGACTGGATGGCGGCTTGGAATGGGAGGGGGAAAAGCTCTGATAGATTTGGAAAGACTTGAGGCGGGGCAATGTAAGAGCCGCCCTGCTGGGAGGCCTGATACCACTGCTTTCGTGCCGTTTTCGATGTGGGAGGCATAGGTCTCCTCTCACTTAGGCCAAAAGGTGATGTCTGTGCCTGCTGACCTTCAGCTGGGTAGTCACTATTATTTTCCTCACAGAATGCCACAGTCATGTCTATTACCAGCTATACAGGGGTGAAATCTATTGTGGTTTTATATATACTATTTCCTATTATTTTATACTGTTATGATTTACTGGTTTATACCATTATTTCCCTGTTATGCTGCATCTGACTTTTAGTAAGATTGGGGAGCTGGTTTAGGGGTTTTGTTCATGTAGGAAACACCAAAGTCTACTTTTTTTTTTTAAAAAAATTTTCTGAAATTTTCACGAAAAACAATGGCACGAAACCAGGAGCCGACTGCAGGAGCACGTTTGTCAGCAGGCTGCTAGTGACTTTTTGCAGCAGTAATATTTCAGATGTTCACCAGAGGTCACTGCTGTACTGATAACGCCACAGCAGTTTAGCTGAGGCGCGTTTGCTATGGTCCAAAGGTGCTGTCCAAAACCAGGGGTTGCAGGCGAGACTTTCTGTGCTGCGGAAAGCACGCGTTCACTGCAAAATCCGTTTATTCGTGCCCGAGTACTGTTGCCTTGTGATGTTCCACTACCCTTTGATCTACAGGGCGACTTCACACACTCCATGCTGATCCACTGGAGGTCTGATACGCACCAGTTTTCCAACAGATGCACAGGTTATACTGAGCTGCACTTAAAGAAGTGAATTTTGATGTTCAGCGTTTGTCATATAAGCATACTGAGGACACAGTCTAAGTATGTTCAAATGTCCTGCGGCAATGGTGTGTGTAACTTTCAGATGGGGCATTTAGCATTCTTACTCTGGTGTTCACGGCCAGGAATGCTGAAAACAAAAAAAGGATGTTTGTTTGTTTGTTTATTTATTTATTTATTTATTATTCTTTTCTTGCACGGATGTACTAAAAACGTGTGAGGAAAAGGCTGGAAAGCAAGCAGCAGAGCCCAACCTCCACTAAAGTTTAGATCATTTGTTAAGCATCAAAGGTATCATGTCTGCACAGATAGCGCCATCAAAACTGGGACGGGACCTGGGGCAGCCACAGCTCTCCTTACTGCACCTCCTCTTCTGCATCAGAGGCCTGGTGTTGATACCATGGTTTGAAATAAGCTGGTGTCAGGAAATGCTTTGTGACCTTCAGCACCATCTGTGCTAGGAGATCCAGGAATAATGGGGCAAACTGCAAAGTGTGATGACAAGCCCTAACTTCAGGGTACTGCATCATTAAGCCAAATCTGGAAGCTTGCATGTGAAAGGATTAATGTGTCACATGGCTCCATGCATCACTTTATTATTTAGATCCTTATGTATGATGTACTACTACATATGTGCTGTTATTCACTACAAGATACTCTGGCCTACTAGTTTGATATATTTTAAGTAACTTCATTTCCACTGTAATGGGAAAGTTATCAAAGTCATAGTTAATGTCAGCATCTTTCAAAGCCCTGAGTCAGTCCTGGATTTTTCACCTATTCCATCATGCACTGGAACTACTGTAGTGCATCAAAATATACCCTTCAGTACTTCTAAGAAATGTACCATTTAGCATGTCTAACACAATTTAATGAGAAAACCTAAAAATGCCAGTTACCACTCAAGCTATTCTCCCACATTCCTCTGCATTTATATATTTAGAGACAAAAAAATAGAGGCAGACCTAAGAAGGTTTTTTACCTGTAAGAATGAATGGTACACACTATGCTCATAGAGACAATTGCCATTTCATGAATACAGACTGGGAGCTGATTTTCTGAAAACTTCTCATATATTTCTTAAAGAAGACAAACTAAAAATTTATGCCCTGCTCAAGCCAATTCAGTGTGTTATGTCACTGCTAGGGGCTCACAAGTCAGTGGTCCCTTTGCATGTCAGTAGGGTGTAAAAGGTCATTAGGCTTGAGGGCTGGTGGTTACAACAAGGAGTTGTGTCTCCAGCCCTGACGGCTCTGTCAGTATCACCTGGGAAATGTTCTCAGAGAGGCTGGATGTATCTGTGTCCTGGTTTAAGCCCAGCTAGTAACTCAGAACCATGCAGCTGCTCGCTCACTCCCCTTCGGCCTCCTTCTCCCGGTGGGATGGGAGAAGAACCAAAGAAAGGTAAACCCCAAGGGTTGAGACAAGAACTAAAGTATAATAATAATAATAATAATAATAATAATAGAAATAACAAGGGGAGAGAATATAAAACTAATATGGAAGGAAAAAAAGCCCCAATAAACACATGTGATGCACAATACAATTGCTTACTACCTGCTCATACCCAGTCCAAATCAAGAAGTGATCTGTCCTTCTGGGTAACTCCCCCAGTTTATATACTGGGCATGTTGTGCTGTGGTATGGAATACACCTTTGGCTAGTTTGGGTCAGGTGTCCTGTCTCTACTCACTCCTGGCTGGCAAAGCATGAGAGGCTGAAAAGTCCTTGATCAGGGTAAGCACTACTTAGCAACAACTAAAACACTGGTGTGTTACCAGCATTGTTCTCAGATTAAAGCCAAAACACAGCACTGCACCAGGATACAGCTAATAGCTAGGAGAAAAATAACTGCTAGAACTGAACCCAGGACAATCTGGCAGACCCTGAGGCTCTCATCACTTTAAAATGCAAGCTCACTGAGAGGTTACTGCAGCGCCCAATGCTGTCACCTGTAGAAATGCCTGGGACACAAACTAGAAACAACTGGAAGCAGAAACACAGCAAGCCGCTGAAGTGGCCCAGTTTCAGGAACGGTACTGAAATTAAGATGCACAAAGAGGCTGAAACTACTGTGCAGATGTAGTACACTCTGCACAGAGCCACTGACGGGCCGCTCTTACTGTAGGAGTCTCCAGAGAAATGGGAGACTGTATGGGAGAATGCTGTAGGAGTTTCCAGAGAAAACCCCTGGGTCGGGGTTTAAAAACACTTGAAAGGGGACGATGCGGCCGGAGGTGTGGGAGCAGCGAGGATACCGGCAACCTGCGCGACTCAGTTCGCTTCGGTTTGCCAACAGGCACAGGTCTACCGCAAGGTGGCTCTGTACAAACTCTATGGAGCAGCTCTGGTCTGGTCTGAAGCTGCTGTTCGGCGGACAAGTAATAAGCGGCAGCCTAAGCTGAAAGGACTTGGGAAGAGATTTGTGCTTTACTATTGAGACTGTATTCCTTCACAGTGGGAAAATTTGTTCTGCTGTTTCTTGGTTCAGATATGAGTTCAGCAATCATACATGTTTCACATTGTACTAATTGTGAAGGATACACTCGAGCTCATGTTACTCTCCAAATCTGCTGATCTAACCTACTTTTAATAAAGCTCCACTGAATAAAAGAAACCCAAAACAACAAATCCCTGGCGACTTCGTGGAAAATAAACACAAAATTGAAATAGGAGGCTCGTAGGACCATACAATAAGCCCACAAGGTACTCGAGGAGGTCTCCTGCCTGCAGCATGGTCACCAGGGAGCTCAGACCAGGTCTCTTGGGGTTTTGTTCCACTGGGGCTTGCACCCCTGCAAGGATGCAGCCTGCATAGCCTCCTTGGCCTGGCAGCCTGCTCTACTGCTTGGCTGTCCTCAGGGGAAAAGTGTTTTCTTTACGTCTCCTCTGAGCCTCTCGTTCCAACTTACGCCCGCTGTCTGTTATCTCTGCACCGGGCATGCTGTGAGGATGTCTCTTCGATGAGAGCCCCACAGGTGTTTGGTGCCCCCGGGCTGTACCTCCCCCAGGCTGCACCAGCGCTGGTCCCCCAGCACGCAGGGCAGGACAGCGGAGCAGCGCAGGACACTTCGGTGCCTTCACCTGCACTCGCTCCACTTCACCGATGCGTTTCCTCTCTGGGGGTGCAGGAACAGAACAAAGTACGCGGGTGAGGACCGGAGGGGGACTCTCCCCTCCCCCGAGCTCCCGGCCCCGCTGCTGTCCACACGGCGGGGCTCCGCTGGCAGCGCCGGGCCACGCTCGGGGCCGATCGCCACGCGGGCACCGGCCCCTCCGCCGGCAG
>JAOEHY010037618.1:49993-72289 GCA_025447955.1 Psilopsiagon aurifrons | reverse complement strand
GCCCTGCCCCCCGCCCCCCCTTCTCCGGCGCCCGCCAATGGGGGCCCGGGAGGCGCCGCCAGCTGCGGGAGCCGCGGCCGCGCGGGCTATAAATGGGGCGGTTTGCCGGGAGTTGCCTCAGAGCGCTGGGGCTGAGAGCGGGGCTGCGGAGCGGAGCTGTGTCCCGGGAGTGCTGCCGCGAGCCGCAGAGCCGAGTGCGCGCTGCTATGACTCTGGAGGAGATCCACGGACAGCACTCTTTGCCTACGGACCACGACTGGTACGTCCGGGCGGCCTGGGAGCAGCGCTGGGGAAGCGGGGAGGCCGGTAGGGATGTGGCGTGCACGGCGCTCACTCTGAGCCTTCTCCCTCCCGCAGGATGCAGGGTGCCAGCAAGGCCCTCCACGAGCTGCTGGTGTCGGCGCAGCGCCGCGGCTGCCTCACCGCCGGCGTCTACGAGTCGGCCAAGCTGATGAATGTGTAAGTACGGCGGCGGGTGCGGGGCAGCGGCCGGCCGAGCGCGGGGGTTTTCAGCGCCGGCCGCGGGGCTCAACGCACCCCTCCCCTCTTGCAGCGATCCCGACAACGTAGCTTTCTGCGTGCTGGCCGCGGATGAGGAGGATGAGGGGGACATTGCCCTCCAGATCCACTTCACCCTGATCCAAGCTTTCTGCTGCGAGAATGATATTGACATCGTGCGCGTGAACGACTTGGCCAAGCTGGCTGCCATCGTGGGGCCCAGTGAGGACTCTGGGGAGCCGCGGGACTTCCACTGCATCCTCATCATGGTGAGTGTCAGCGGGAGCCGAGCGGAGTGCTGTCCTCTCATGCTGTGCTTGCGCTGTTGGACTCCGTGTGGGGTGGTTAGAGCCGCTGGTAGCGAGAGCATCATCTGGGCAGGGAAAGGAAGGGGGCTTGGCGCACCGCACAGAAAGTCAGCTGAGTAGTAGTAGGAGGCCACGCTTCTCGTAAGTGTGGATTTCCTCAGTTGTCCACAAGGGTGACATCACTGCTTCCTGCTTTGGCTGTGTCTGGACAGACAACCTGAAAGTGCCTTGCTTCCTAAACTAATGCTTCTGTAGACGTTGTGATGACCTCAGCTGCCGGGCAGCACTTATGGTGTGCAACTTCTTTCTCTCTGGCAGAACCCGAGTGAAGAGGGCTGGAAGGACCCAGCTCTAGAAAAGCTGAACTCTTTTTGCGAAGCTAGTCGAAATGTTAATGACTGGGTGCCGACTGTTCCCCTGCCTGAGTGATGGTGACCCAGTGCATCTGGGGAGGCTGAAACCTTTGTTGCATTCTCAACGTGGTACGGGTTCACCATTGTGCAACAAGCTGCTGATTCCATGGATTAGCCTGGTCAAGAGACTGGATTAAGTCACTCAGACTGGCATGCAGTGGGCTCTTACAGAGGAGAAAGAGAACAGCTCACCTCACTAGTGAGCCTCAGTAGGCTGCAACCGTGGAAAGGCTGACATACCATGGAACTGAAAGAAGCATTGCAAGTTTCCTGGTCAAGTGGAGCTGTTTCAGAAGGCAGAGAGAAAGTTGAGGGGAGTGGGCCAAAACTTTCCAGAAGGACTGGACAGAGTTATTGTAACTAGGAGCTGTTCATGCTGTTTGCAAAACACAGAAGGAAGTTTCAGTTTTGATGGACTACCTGGTTACTAAAGTAGACTCCAAAGTAGACTTTATGAGGCCTCTTGGGTCACTCTGCAGAATTAGTTTAATAATGCAATAATTTCTATTGAACTATTTGCTGCTATTGAAGCTTTCATAATAAATCTTTTGATAATTAACTTCTGGGAGTGTCTTGCTTACTAGGTGGGGAAGCATGTCACTAAAATACCACTGATGTTTTGCTTGTGTGCTGTAGTCAAAGGTATACCTCACGCTAATGAAGCTATTGCTCAAATACTTTCTCTCTGGGGCCTGCTGAATGGAGAGCTGTGCTGCCCAAGTTGATAATTCAACCTTTCACCCTCTTGCAACAGCTGCTTATCGCAACAGCTTGCAAGACTAAGGAGCTGCATGCTTAATGAGCTCACTTATTGTAATAGGTGGTCTTTGTAGTCTAGTGAGGGAACACAATACATGGTAGAAACATGGTTTGTTTTTTTTTTTTTTTTTTTTTGAATACGGAGCTCCAGTAAATAGTATCATTAGTTCTTAAATATTACTTGGTAAGACTCATTCAGCGCTGCAGTACTCCCACTTGACAGAAGCAGTTTAAGCATGATGGGGGAGGGGGGGAGACTGCAAAACTCCTTAGATGTCAAATATATCTAACACTTGCTTTGCTTAAAATGACATCATTTAATCTAAAACTAGCTAATAGTGAATAAACATCACATCTGCCACAAGCTGCTCTCTGATTGCCATATGCTGTAACAATAGAAGCTGTCAGTCCAGGAGCCAATTCTGCAAAACCTAATTGCATGACAACACCAAATTCACTCCAAAACAATTTAAGGATGGTGAGGCCTTTTCCAGAGATCCTGTCATGGGAAGTTAATATAAGTGGGCTTTTTTAGTCCTGTGTTAAAAAATCACTCCCTCACCCCCCTCTTTTGGGCATGATCTATACGTGTGCTCCAAGAGTTATCATTAAAATGGCATAGTAGTGATCCCTTCTCCAGAGAACAAGAAAGCTAGACTACTCACTTCCTCTATAGGCACTAAAAATACTTAGTTATCACAATTACATTTCCTCTAGGCTGACTTGCAGTGATTGACAGGAGCACTTGCTGAAAAGTGGCCATTTCTACAGTTGCGGATTCTGGGAAGGTGCTTGCTCTCACTTTTGTTGTTCCCGATAAGGGAAGTTCAAATTCAGCTCCAGCATTCCTGGAGCACTCCCTTCTACAGGAGTTATCTAGCAGTGCTTGCCCTCCTATTACAAGAGGCTGCAGGATGGCAAAATGACTAGAGTTTAGGCTGAAGCAAACACTGTAAGGGGGCTCAGACTTCTGCAAGCATTCTGTCTTTGCACTTCAGATACAGGAATTTCTGTGCAGCCTGTTTTTCTACTTAACCTGAACTCATCAACTGGTGTCTGCTCTAGGACTTTGGGAAAAGTCACACAGAGGAGCCAAGAGAATAAACAGGTTTCTCAGCTGTGATAACAGAAACTGCCTTTGAGGCAATTGCCTTGATATGTAGAAAATATCAGGTCTGGATGCTTTATTGTACATTTTTATAATTTTCCCTTAGCAAATGCAGGTTGCTTCATTTTCAATGGTTTTACAGCTGAGAAAAATATTTCTGTTCTTTGCTAAGGGACTAATCAGCACTCAGAGCCAAGAACAGCTTAAAGTGAACTGTCCTGAAATCAACTTTTGTGTGAATTGTAAGCAGTACTTTACAGCCTCGAGTGGTTTAAATAAAAGCCTGAGAAGGTGGAAGTTCTCTAGCATGTATACAATTACGTTTACAATTATGTATACAATTAAAGTATAGCAGAGGAGAAATGCAACCGATTTGTTGTCTGTGTCAGTAGGCATAGATAGTGACACCTGGTAGGAAGTTTAAATTTCTAGCTTTTATGGAGGAAACACATCAAACAATGAAATTAATGAGGCAGCACCAAAATCCCTTTGTGAGGACGCTGTGTCCCAGCCCTCAGCAGATGGGAGGCTGACCTTGTCCTCCCCAGTAGTCTTGTGAAGCTGTAAGTTGTGCCTCACAAGAGGTGCACAATTTCTTATTTTAGTGACCCATACAGTTCTCCTGAAATCCCTTCTGGCTCAACACAGATCCACTGTAACATGAATAGTATTAAACTTGAGTTAGCCTGCAAATGTTATTAATACGGCATTGCAGCCAAAGGCAGCTGTAACTTGCAAGTTATGTGTGGCTACAAATATCTGTAATGATCAACACTACTTAATGTAGCAAAAATTTAGCAGCTGGTATCTCCTGATACAAGTAGACTTCATATTTATGTGCACAGACACCTAACTGTGGAAGGAGCTGTGTGGTTGTTAAAGATAGGCAGTAGACTTGGGTGTTCCTGGCTGCTGTGGGGACAGCTGGGCGGAAGATGCTGATCAGCTCACCAGATATCTGGGGTGTTTTGTCAGGTATCTGAGGGATCTGGACGGGGAGGACAGCAGCCTCTGTGTCTGTGAGCATGGGCCCCTGGACCTCCCTGGCATCGGCACTATGGGCTGGCAGGAGCTGCTGGAGGTTCAGATTGTGCGCTTGCATCCCAGCTGTGCAGCGTGGCCTTCACAGGCTGGCGTGCTCTGTGCCATGGTGGGCCACCTTTGGGAACTTTGGGGAGGAGATTGGGGCTGAGTAAAGGTGACTCCCTAGAACGTAGGCCAACCTAGTACAGACACAGCAGGAGGTGCAGGACTCAGGGCACAGTCACAGAGCCGTGATGCTTCTGTCTCTGCTTCTTGGGGGTCTCATTTCTGTCAAGCCCTCCACTTGTGCACCACTAGGTGATCAAAACTGTGTGTTTACATGCTATAATCGTAGATATTTGTGTTGTGCTGTCAATATTTTCTGTGCTTCTAAGCACTTTTTTTTCTTATGAAGTGTTGAATAAAGTTTCATTTAATTTTTCCTTTTCAGCAATGGGTTTACATTTCTCTGCCTGGGTATCTATTTCACCATTTAATAGTGCTGACTGACAGGAATTTCCACTCTTATGTTGCTTCCTTCTCTTAATGCTGTTTTCTTCCTGTTACACTTCTCTGCATCAGATTACTCTTCTCTCTCTCTTGTGGTTATAGATGATGGTCTTCTCTTCAGGTGAATTACTCTTTTCAATGAATTAACTACCTCATCATCTTCCCAGGATATATATGCATACTGGCACACAGAATGCAGTTGTTGTAAACAGTGCTGTTGTAAACTCTTGGCTGTTGAGTAGCAAATGCAATAGGGAAGATAATAAAAAGTATATTACAAAGAGGCAGGCAAACTGCTGCACAGAATAATGTTTGCATAAAATCTGTGCATGTGCTAGATGATCTGCTCAAACAGCATTTATAGCACTGGATGCTCAGTGAAGGGGAGCTGACATGCCTTCTTTGCAGCTGTAGAGTTCTGCAGACTGGTGGAGTTTTCATCATATGTGGAGGCTGTTTGAATTAACGTATGTTCAACAAACTTTGCAAAAATGCTGGTGGCAGGAACATGCCATAGCACTGTCTGACGCATAAGGGATACCTGCCTCATCTCAACAAATCTGTTAACTCCAGCTCTGGCATTCCCTTTCAGCAGGAGGAGAGAGCAGTGTGTGCCCGGGTTAAACCGTGGCAGGTATACAGACAGCCTATTGCTATCAGAAGCAAATGATATCATGTGCGTGAGCAAGATGGATGTGTGGAGAAAGATGTGTGAATATTGTATTCCTTGCAGGAACACACATTGTGGGCAGCTCTGCTCATGCCTGTGCATCCACAGGACCTCACTCATTGTAAGCAGCAGTGGCAGAAACCCAGTTTAGTGGAGGGATGGATCTGTTCAGATAATGCGTACTCCTCATGAAAGCCATTATTTCCACAGGTTTTTATGAAAACTGCTTCTCATTCCAGCTCATTCCTTATCCATTTCATCATGGCAGGTATGATTTGCTCAGCATGCAGTGACAGGACATTGGAAAAGCGGAGTTAATGCTTTGGGTGTATTTATTTCATACTGAATGAGCAAATTGTTCTGTTCTCCTATTGTTCTTCATTGTCCTGCAGTAAGATACCCTTATACACAACGTTAAGAGTAATTCAGAATACTGGAGTATACATGAAGTATTAATTTGAATGTATTGGTATCTTTAAAAGTATAATCAGATAGCAGACATACCAGTTGTAGTTGCTATAAAATATCCTCCAATCTCACGCTGCTCTGGTATATGATTATTTTGCCATGCTTATTTTCTGATTTTTAAGCATAGAAAAAAATGGATTTATTTTCTTTGGTGTGTCTAATCATCTCTTTAGAGCTAACTTTTCTTTGAAATCATGACTTTGAAAAGCTACTGTGAGTGCACGCTGCTGATTCAAAACCAGTTTGTGCAACTTCTTTTTTTCCTGCTTTGGAAAGATACCTATAGAGATATATGTAACAAGAAGTTTACTGACTGATTTAGTATTTCCTGCCTGCCACCCTCTTTCGAGAAGAGCTGCCGTAACTCTCTGTAGAAAGTCCCACATGCTACAATCCATTGCTGAATAGTGATAAACAAAAAACCCCCAAGAAGAATTCCAGTATCAGAAGCAATTTTTATTGCCCCACCACGTAAGTGAAGTTAAGAATTTTCAGAACTGTGAATTTAAAGTTTGCTTCCTACTCCTTGTTTTGAGGAGCCTAAGATACAGCTTCCTAGCTTTCACATGCTACTGAAGCCAGCAGAAAGCAGAGGCGCTCCGTAATTTCTGTTTAAATTCCTAACCAAATAACTAAGGCACAAAGTATTAATTTGTCTTCCAGAAACAAGGCACTTCAATTAGGTACCTGCTGTGTACATTCAGATACCTATATGCTCAGCTGTAAGCCCAGAGACAGAACTCTTCAACCAGCTTATTTAGCTGCAGAGCCATGAAGCTGCTTACCAGACTAGGCTTTACTCTTCTGTTAAAGAATGTGTACATAAGGCACAGCTCCATAATGTTTTTGCATGGATTGGATGAGTGGCTGAAATGAATCTGTGTATCTTTGTCTACTAACCTGCCTTGGTTCACATGGTAGAACAGAGTTGGAGCATGCAAACAGAATTTCTCTTGGAAGAAACCAAGCCAGAAGACATACTCTAAGGGACCAACTGTGCTTTCCAGCTGCTATTGAGTATTCAGTTCACGGGACCACACTTTAGGTACATACAGCACAATTATTTGCTGATTAAGAATAAATAGTCACTTCTTGGCAATAAAAGAAGAGGAATACGTTGGCCTACTTTTCATAAAAGAAGAGATTTTAGTGTAGTACACATGCCAATTTGCTTTAAACAATTGCATGCTCTTGAATTAACAGGGTTAAAAATCTGCTTTGGCAGCAGCTTGCTGAATTTAATTGTTTCTGAGGCAAGAAGGGTGAATGGGACTATTTCTAGAAGTGGTTGCCAAAGTTTTTTCTTTGGTAATAGACCAGCACTGCCCAACTGGCAGTGTCAGGACAGCTTTGCCTGGCCCATTGCCTTTGTGCCTGAGGAGCAGGTGGCTTCATGGGCCATGCATGGTGATCCTGCCCCACTATCATGCCAGCCCATAGGACAGTAAGGCCATCATTGTGTGAGCCCTATGCAGGCCAAAGCAGGGGCTGTCCCAAACACAGAACCTGTCCTCTTCAGTTGCCACTCACTCTGTGGCTGGATTTTCTTCATGTGGAACACAACACAACTTGCAGATAATTTCCAGGTGTCATAAGGATGAATAGGACTGTACCCCAAAGGAAAATACTACATTGAGATCTGAATCACTGGGTTGCAGTGTCACAAACCATTAAAAAAATATAGGTAAGTGCAAGATGATCCATCTTGCATGGTAGGAGATGATAGCTACTGAATGGGAGAATGTGAAATCTTGCTCCAATGCTATTGTCTATTGGTGGTGTGCAACAATTCTATGCTCTGAGGTGGCCTGTGCTAGAAACAAACTCCTTACTGAAGGCTATTTTTCTGCATGTAAGAGTTAATGCATCAAAAGAATTTATACTGTTGTTATAGGTGGTTTTATGCTGCTGAACGGATGTTTGTGGAAAGTGAGCAATGAGGTACAAGCTAGCTGGATGCAGTTAAAACCAGAAGGATGGTAAAGCACTTCACTTTTTTCAAAGTATCAGTTGTATCCTTTACTAGTACAGGTGTTCTCTGTCTCACATAGTGCTCTGTTACTGTAGCCCTATGGAGTCCTTCAAATAAATCGTGGAGGAAGAAACCAGTAACAAGCCCTGCATGGTTTGCGCTAAGTGGCTTTGTTATTCAAATGTTACCTCTTCTGGAGTGCTGCAGATGTATGATAGATGGGCTTGTTCTCTCTTGGGTAGGAACCACTCCCCCCACTGATGCCTCAATTTTGCATAGATCGCTGCTTCACCGAGTCAGACTGAGCCACAGACGCTTGGTAGTGCTTCAGGTCCATGGCTAACAGAAGCATGATTTCTGCCTGTTACACGTGATGACAAAGATCGTTCCAGCTCTCTTTAACCACCTGGCTAGCAAGCCTAATTTAAAACAAAGGTAGACTGCATGGCTCTCTGGAAAGGGGTGCTCTCCAGTCCAGAATCTGGTTTCTTGACTTAAATACATTTCAAAAAGTGCCGTTCATTTGCTTTTACAAAATCTAACCCACTTGTTTCAGGTACATAGCTGTTATGCATGGCCTGTAACACATTTGAAAGTAGTGTTTAGTTGAGAAGGTTGTTTTTACCCCTATGCAAAGGTACTTTTGAATTTTAATAAGGTTTTCTTCTCTTCAAGGTATGTGTTATATGTAAAAAAATTCCTGATTTAGAGCTAAGTCCTGAGAAGCACTACAGGAGCTGGGTGGCTAAATTAAATAAGTGGATAAAAAATGCTAGCAATGAATCAGGATAGTTGTACTCACAAGATAATTCAGACATGTTTCCAAAAGAGACACAATGCATTTGCCTGAACACAGTATGCATACCCTCATGGTTTGTCCATAAAAAAGCATCTCACCCTTAAGCATCTCTGCATATACACACAGGAAGAAGATGCAGGATGATTCAAATCTGATACTGTATAAATAGTGTTGTATTTTGTCTCTATGTGCTCTGTTCCACCTTTTGTCAGAAGACGAATTACCACTGGAACTCTGCTGCAGAATAGAGTTCCCTGGCTTTGCCACTTTCTACAAGCTAGCCTGTTTTAACAGAAAACACAAACCAACAAACAGGCTTGATATTGTGCTATGAAGGTCTGGCTGTGCTGCACATGTCCCATGGGACAGGTCACTTAGTGGAAAAACAACTACAACATTTGGAAAACTATGCGAAGGGTTTCTCAACTCTTGCAGCTCCTCTACCCCTACTTCTCCAAAGTGGTCTGCATTTTCAAAGAAATATTTTTCACGTGCTATGCTTCTCAGTAATTGACAATTCATGGGTATCAGGGCTCATGACTCAACAACAGAGGGGCTGGTGAGGTAGCAGTGAATTTATTCAAGCAAGAAGGGAGTGGGTGAGTTGTACAAGAACTTGTCTTGTAGAGCAGTTAAAGTTAACAGCTGTGCTTCTCAAACAATTGTATTATGTAGCTTTGACATCCTAATTGTTCCATATCTAACCAATAAGAAATGCGTGCTGCTCTTTACTGGGTTTGCCAGCGGAGATAACTAGGGCTTTAACCTAGCCTGAATGTGTAAGCAGTAGAAAGTGCCTTTTGAGGAAGCACAGCTTTTTCCAAGCACGCCTTTTCCAAGAGGGGAAGCACAGCTTCCTCAAAAGATATGGCCGAGTGGAAAGCATCGGGTGTGGAAATAGACACTAAAATTTGGTGGCAGGAGGAGGTGTTCTGTACTCATGACTGCAGCACTGAACTCATATGGAGCTCCGCAGTGAATTTTTGAACCTCAAGATCAGAGCTCTTGAAAATAAATAAGCCCTACAAGACCTGAGAAATCAGTGATCACGTAGGTCAGAGCAACTCAGTGCCCTGACTGATGCTAAGCCTGAAGTGCATGCTCGTGGCTTATTATGGACTGCAGAAAATAATCTTTGGAGAAAGGATACCTAAGCACTTCAGCTATAGAAACAGCATCAGGCAGCATGCACAATCAGCCATTAAGATACACATCCAGAGTAAACCAGGAAACGTCCAGAGCTCGTGGACGTTGTAACAGCCTGGCTGCATCACGTAAATTGCAGGTGGTCATCTGCATGGAACTGAAGGCTAATACGGTGCTTTGTTTATGAGGTAAACATTTGACTGGCCTCCCCGTACCTTCACCTGAATTACTAATAACTTACTGTGGTGTGTCATTTAAAGCAAATTGCAGTGTTAATTATGATAATAAACACATGCAGGCCAGATCCAAGAGGACCTTGTGGAGAAGATGCTGGAGCACACTCTGCTTCCAGAAGTACTGACATTATTGCTCAGGCCTTGGCTGGTTAAGGGCATTTTGCAAGAACTGGTTCCCCACCTCCCAAACCTGCATTTCTCCCCCTTAGACCCACATCCTGTATTGCTGTCTCTGCAGATCCTGTAGCTGGAGACATATCTGTGCTGCTTCCCCATGCAGGAGAGGGCTGCTCCAGGCTTTCAGGGTGCCTGTCTATAAGGTTTGGTTACCTCCTTTAGGTTTCTGCAGTGCTTCTTTGCTAGGGGCAGAAATAAAAGCAGAACAAGGGAGCAGGTATGTCACTGACTGTTGCTCCAAGGTGCCAAAGCTGCAGTGGCTGCAGGGGTGTTCCAGTGCTGAGGATCCCATTCTGAAGTGGCCAGGCCACCCAGGCCACTGTCCACCCTGCCCCAGGGCAAGGGGCTTCTCCCTGCCCCAGCCTCAGAGAGTTCCCCATTGCCCTGCTGATTTATCTGCACTGAGCCAACCACTTGCCTGCTGAAAACAGCAAGGAAAGGTTTCCCAGGGCCTTCTGAAGCAGAAGAGCAAGGAAAAACTTCAGAAGCTGCAGTTCTTTCTAGAAGCTGGAGATGAAATTTCATTTTCTGGTAAATGCAGAAGAAAGCAGCCACCTGATTCAGCTTTTGCAATAATATTCTAATCTGCTACAGGGATCTTGTTTACTGAAAAGAAAACTGAATATAGCCACAATTGAGGTGAACAAATACACTTATATAAAGCCTTTCAGAGCAACAGCACATCAGCTGGTAGGGGCTGCTACTAGAAACTAAGGTTTCTTTGTTTCTTAGCAGCAGATGATTTCCTCTCCTAGGGTAATTACGTAGCCTAATTGCTTGTAATAATCATGCCTGCTAAAAGTGTGCTAATGCCAGCCCTTCTCCTTTTTGTGGCATCTCCTTTCCAACTTTCTGCTTTTAAATAGCAAAGACAGGCTCCACGACTTTAGAAAGCACAGGTAATATTGAAGGACATATGATTTTATTATCTGAAGCTCTTCACTGATGCTGTTATTGGTGCCTGTTATTAAAAAAAAAAAAAAAAGAAAAAGAGATAGAAAAAAAAATGTTATTTCTGAAATATGACCTCTTCCTAAAAGATTCACTGTCCTTCCAGCTACTTACAGTGTTTGGGGTGTATTTTTATTTTCTAAGAGTTCTTTGTGTTTATTCTTTCTATAAGATAGCAGTTAGATGTTCCAATGCTACACTCTGCTGTGCTGCATTCCAACAACTTGAGAAATCAAATTGTAAAAATCACAACAAAGTCATAGGTATACTGTACATTGGCAAGATAAGATTAGATAATATAGCACATCTTTGTCACTCCTACTTTTGTAGTTTCATGTAGGTGTTATCAATGTTTTCTTCCCAGCAGATTATATTGTAGCAACACATTGCCATTCAAAAACGTGTTTTACAGCATTTGCATATGTGAAAAGTGAGAAATGTAGGTTGATTTTTGGACAGGGTTCAGCAAAATGCACAACTGTACAAGTGTAGAACAAAGGTCCATCTAGCCTGATATCGTAGTCAAGAGCAGATGTCTAGAGAAGGGTACCAGAAAAAGGCAAGCACATAGGGATCCTTCTTCTATGTGATACTCTTAAGAAACTTTCAGTCCTAGGTCTTTCTGTGACATCAATATGTATTTTAAACACATCCTGCCTAGAAGTTAAATGCTTAAAATTCAGATACTGCCAGTAGTACATGTTAAGTGCACAGGCAGGTCAAAAGCTTATCAAGAAGATGCATGAAGAAGATGCTGGCTGTGTCTCCAGAAATACAGAGGAAGAGAGTTCCCAGGAGTTTAGAGATGAAGTGTGCAAAGATGTCTGAGAAGGGGGTTGTTCAGGTTCCCTTCAATCTGCCTAAGTAAATTCTCTTTTCATCAGAGAAGAGGAAGTGGAAGCTACATTTTTAAAGGCAGGGGTGTTGTTGCAGTGGTCCAATGATCACGTCTGTGAGCACGCCTTTTCCAAGAGGGGATCGCAAGCCCTCACTGCTAATTTTCTCTGGAAGGAAGGCCTTTTATTGGATGAAGTCATGTTTAAAACTCAGGGAAGAGCTGTACTCCTTACTAAGAAAACATGATTGCAGCTCAATGTATGCATTTGATAGTTGTACTTTGATAATTATTTAATACCTGTTATTGCCATTGAAGTGAAGAAGGGCAACTGTAACAGTCTCATTACTGCCAAGATGAGTAGTAAGGTTCAGTGGTATCTGATTAGTGCAGTCATACTATATTGTAATGTAAAACACAGGAGGAGAGACAAATAAACTTTATTTGGAGGGACATCTTCAATGAAACTAGAAATTGTAACTGGCAATCCTTCTGTGACACTGGAAGTGAAGTTCTTATGTGTGAATCAGAAAGAGGTTATTTCTCGTATGACTGGGCAGGGACAGGTCTCTGTGTGGAGCTGTATACCATGACCAGGATGCTGTGTGTTCAAAGACAGAAGTATAAATTCCATGCAACTTGGAAATTAAACAAAAATAAGAGGTATTCGTTCTTGAGGTCCAGATGCCAGTCCAGGTGCTTTCAAATGTCATCTTATTGCATCAGCTGAAGTCTTGTTCTAGCTTATACAGACTGAAGAGCCCCAGGGATGCAGGCTTTGCACTACCTAAAAGTCACTTTGGCAAGGTGGCCAAACAGGCTGGCTCTCAGCATACTTTGCCTCTTGAGCTGCCTCAATATGCTTGTATCCAGACAGACTTAGGACCGCTAACAGTGATATGATGGAGGTCAGGGAAGACTTCAAATGTGATGGCCGCAACTTGTTTCCTGAGCAAAGATATGGGAAGGCAGCTGTTGTTGAAACCAAAATTAAGGGTTTCCTTCAGTAAAGTGACATCTCTGTTTAATTCCCTAAAAATGCTTTCATCTTTAGGTGTTCAGCTAAGACAGTATTATTTTAGACAGCTCAGGTGCTGTAAGTAGTCAGGGAGCTCTGAGTGCTGAGGAATCGCAGCAGAAAAAATTACATCAAATAAAGCTGAGTAAGACCAAAGAGGTTTTTCCTCCCTCCCAATCATACAACAGAGGCAAAATTATTTTGGGCCCTATCACTTTACATGTACATGAACACTAGTCATACTAGTCATTCTTATGAGGCTTGAAGAGAGATGTGGATGAAACTGCACAAGGCTTAACTCTAAGTTAGCCCTTTCTGGGAGGAATGCCTGTCCTTTGGTGTCACAGATTCTCCCAAACAGAAACTTTCTTGCCCTTTCTCCAGGGAGATTTTGTTTCTTGACTGTTTCTTTTCAAGCATAGGCAGAACTGGTCGGGACATTGAAACCACTGACTTTGACATCTCCCTGAGAGGAGCACAGATTAGAAGAACCTTTCCTCTGCGTATGGTGTTGCTTATTACCAGGAACAAGCAATGACAATGGTGAAACACTAAATTTTGTAGAAGCTGAAGGAGTCGTGGGACCTCTGTTTATGGATGTATTTATACAGCAGGATAATGTTACAGAGGGAAAACTCAGAAAGAACAAGCAGCTGCTGAGATCAGTTTTGCAAACTGCTACCCTTACATATTTCACAGACTGTGTGCTGCTGCTGAGTAAGGAGCAATGCTGTGATTAATTTTGACAGGAAACTGTGAAAGCTGGTCCAAACTACTGTGGTGGTAGCTTTGTCCAGTTCAGTGGGGTGAGAGCTAAATTTGGCACCTTGCAACTGTCTCCCTTTGGAGGCTGCATGAATGCTTTGGAGTCCTGTGACATTTATCCCATCTTTGACTTTCCCTGCTATTTGTGTGATACTGGCAACTGAGACCTCGAGAATACTTTATGAGCATCATGCCAGTTCAGTCCATGTTGTTGAAGGATCTGGAACATCCAGTACCTATGCTGATCTGGATTCCCTTTTGCAAGATGTGGGCATGATGTAACCAAGATATGCCCCTGTTTATTGGGTAGGATAAAATAACCTCACAGTATATTACCTTATGGTTTGGTTGTCTTCAGCTTTACTTAGCTTTTTCTTCTCCTGGAGAAGCTATTTCTGTGTTTACTTTTGCTATGTACTTTTAATTAGAGACAACATCTAGGTCTTAATGTTGAAATACTAGATTCCCTTATGGAAGTGTTGAATGCAGCTAGCTTCAGAAAAAGAAAAAGAAGCAGAACAAGAAAACCCACCTTCATTGGCTTGCTATGATTTTATTATGCAATGCATGAAACAGGAAATAACAAAGTGGGTTTCTGGTTCTACCGCTGGACCTGTACACACCTTTGTGTAAAAAATGGGATACTGCTCACCCAAGACATATAGCCTGCCCTTTCTACCTTAAGTTGGATTGCACTGCGTGTTTTTACAGTTCTCCAAGCATGCATGTGGGACTGAGACTCAGCGTGGCACCAGCGCTGGGTACTCAGCATTCCTGCACAGTTACCTCAGCTGCTGCCCTCAGTCTCTCCTCAGCAAAGATGATTAGCCAACAAGTGTATCTATCTTGTAAGCATGTGGATTGTCGCTCCAGCTATGCACACTCACCCACACGCGCAGTCATGCAGGCTGAAAAAGACAAAGGCATGTTTTGCTGGCATGGCAGCAATGCAGCCCAAATTAAAAATGAAATAGGGAAGAGACATTAAACTGAAATATAACAACTGTGAATGTGATTGCAGTTCACAATTTCCTTCAAAGAGCTTTCAAGCTCTTTAATAGATAAGACACCTGCAAGATAGAACAGCCACTGAGTTTGAGAAGATATTTATCTATAAACTTGGGCACTGTTTGCTCTTCACAACACAAGTGTCTCATGTAGACCTGCCCCATGTGCTGCTTGTAGCATGAGGTCCGAGGGCTGCAGAGAAGCGCATGCTGTGATGGATGTCAAGGCGGCCAATGGATCCCAGCAGCTGGGGTGAGCCACTCAGCTGCAAGGTGGTGATGATCCTTTGTTTAGATCTCTTTAAATTGAGGCATGCTGGAAGGGCTTACAGAGTTGATTTAGTATTTGTCCCCTGCCCAGTTTCTGGCCCTTGTGTTACTAGCTGTGTACAGAGGGATATTTTAGCCACACAGAAAGGACTTTGTTCTCCAAAGGTTTTACAGGACTTGGCAAGGGGACAATGTCCAGGCAAGTCTTAGTAGAATGCAGATAATTTTAATTCCACCATTGTGTTTTTGTGTTACTCTTTTTTTTTTTTTTCCTCAGGAAAGACTGAATATGATATCTTTCTCTAGTGCCACTGTAATGAATGACACTTGTATCTGGCTTGCCCAAAAAGTGTTTATGCCATGAAGAGAGCTTCTGCCTCCAGGTTGAGTTTGACTTTCTGAGCATTCCTGACAAATCCCTGGGTCAGTATAACCTTTTCTGCAGAAACAAAGCTCTGTGGCCCAAAAACATTGGCTGTATTCCCTCCAAAGTAAGCTGAAGACAAAGGCAAGGTGACCTTTGTTAAAGAACTTTCTGCACAGTTTGTGCTGCCTGGAGGTCAAGGTCTGGAGCTCATCTCAATTTTTTAACCTCTTCTGCCAGCAAAACTGGAAACATGCTAAAGCATGCTTGTAGAGCCTGATACCCTTCAGTAACTACCCCCTGTGAAAGAGAACTAAAACTTCTGCATCAAAGAAAGAGCAAAAGTGGGTGGGCCTGCAGTTGTTTTATGAATGGGTCTGATTCCGTGTTTCACCTTAAGAAAAGAGAAATGAGGAAAGTAACTTCTTTGATTTCTGTCTTTTGACATATTGGGGTGCATGGCATCTTACTGTTTTAGACTACTTTGTGGGGGAGGAAAAGCACTGTTAGGTGTATCTAGAAATTCATTTTGTTTATGTTTTCACTTCACCTTAGAAAGAAAGCCGAATTTAGATGCACAATGCCTGTCCTTAACATTGCAGGCCTACAGTATCTATAATATTAATACTATAGCTATAATATTCATATAATATTTATTTTAAATGCCACTGTAGACATAAATTGGAATCATGAGGACACAGCTGAAGAGAAGCTAATTGCTAAAAGATGAGAGATGATAAAACAAGCTGTGCAATGCTGAATGAAATCAGCCAACAGGAAACCACTTTTGCTCTTGGGTTGCTATGCCTCAACAAGGAGTGGTGAACAACTAATTTGCATTTTACTGGGAAGAACTTGTAAAGTAAGAATTAATTCTGTGCATAGCAAAAATCCGCAGAGAGTGCTAAGTCAATTTATAAAACTGACAACAAATATTTTCTAGTAATTGTTTACCAGTAAAAAATGCATAAATAATAAAACCACTAACAATGAAAGTTGAAAGCATTGTGAACTTACCAGAAATGGGTCTGAAAATGTTCACCTGGGACTTCCCCCAATGTTTAGACTCCATAAAGCATTTCTTGTGACAAAACTAACTTTATTAAGCAAAAATTCCCCTCTCCTTTGCCTTCTGAGGAGGGGCTAGTCTGCAGTTACTAGGTATTGAAGTGACATATGATGCCAGTGGGGTAAGTGTAGCTGGTTGGATTGCCACCATCCAAGGACTGCTGTTTGTCCCAGTCTCAGCAACATGCAGGGTGCTGGGACAAGAGCATCCTGACTGAGTTTGAGGATGGATTGTTGAGGAGTGGTCTTCACCTAGGAGGGCAGCTGTGCTACTCAGGGATACCTCTTTAACCTGGAGCTAACGGGAACTCCCTGATGGCAGTAAATATGAAACCTGTCATTTAGTACAGAATAACCCCACGGAACACTGTAGGCTGGGGACTGCCTGGCCAAAGAAGAAAAGGTGGTGAGAGTCTTGTTGGCCAGCACACTGACTGTGCCAGCCTGGTCTGCACTGAGGGATGTGATTGTTTTCTCTCTCTTCAGCACTGATGAGGCTGCAGCTGGAGTCCTGTGTCTGGTGCATGAAAGGTACTTGGAGTGAGTTCAGGCATTGAGGGAGCTGGAGCGCTTGAGCTGTTGCTGTTTTCGACTCCCTAATGGGTGGCCGTGGTAAAATGGGAGCCAAGCTCTACTGGGCTTTGCGTAGCAAGAGAATGAGAGGCAAACTACTGCAGATTTCAGAAGGAAAATTGGAACAAGGTAGAAAGAAAAAAGTTTGGGTTTTGTTTGTTTTTTTTTTTTTTTTTTTATCCTGATGGTCTTGAACACTCAGAAGAATGTCCCCATTCCTGGAGATACTCAAAGCTTCACAGAAAATGGTCCTGGGCTCACTTTGGAGTTAGTTAGTCCTGTTTTGAGCAGGAGGGTGGACAGGGTGGCTTTCAGCTGTCTTTTCCAAACTGAATTATCTTCTATTCCTTCCCATTTTGTGGGTGATCTCAGCCTGTGCTTATTTCTGGGCCTTGATGTTCAAGAGAGTCTGAGCTGCCTGGTCATCTCTTAGACCAGATGGAGGAAAAAAGCATAGCTAGGTATATCCTCCTTTCCTGGTCTCCTGGGGCTACCATGAGTTAATTCACCCTTTCACATCTCAGTTTCTAGCTGGCTTGTAAAGTGCAGACTTAAGACCAGATAAACACAAGTCTGCCCACAGTGTCCCTAAGTATGTTGAGGGGAGCCTGCTGATAGAAGTAGCTGGCCATACATTAGAAAAATTATTTCAATTGTGTACCTGCGAAGGACACAGCATGTACTGCTCTCACACACTGGGTGGCTGGGGAGTGTTTCTAATGAGGAGCCTGGTCTGCAGATGTGCAGAGATCACTGCACCCTGCTCCTGCCTCCTGCTGCAGCCAGTGTGTGGGACTGCATGTGTAAAAACCATTAAAAGGTGCTTGTGCCCTCAGCATTCCCACCTCATTAAAGACAATTTGGCCTTACATGAAGCCTGTATTCACTTGATACTGTTTTGCTTCTCCCTTTCTCCCCATTTTCCCCTGATGCCAGCTCCTGTCAATGCCTGTCTGGCTCCAGAACCCACTTAACCTGACAGAGCCCCTGCAAATGCAGACAGAGAGCTTTGGCAAAGCCCTAGCTCTGCCTTTCTTTCTCCTTCCCATCTTGCACAATGCAGAAAGGCATGCCTTACTCCTAAGTGCTTCTAAGTGATGCTCATGTTACACTAGGTAGACTGGGTGCTCACAAGATGTGCTCAAAAAGCTGCTCTGTATATTGGCTTCTGTTGGAAAATACACTCTGCTTTCTTGAACCATACTGGTCAATTACAGCAGCTTTCTTCTGCTCATTACAGCACTGGTTTCAATTGCACTGATCTGCTCTTACTCTTAACTAACTGGTGACAAATGAGCTCTGATTATTCACTTTTTCAGCAGCAAGACATAGCCCGCTGTGATAGAACTGGCCAAGGCACAGAAAGCGATTTGCAAATATTTCTTGCGAATAAACTCATAGGCATACTATTTATCCTTAAGTATTTTTACATAATTCTCAAATGTCATCCAGACGGATAAGTGTCTTGCAGTGCAGTCGCTGAGTCCATGATTACTTGGTCAGGTGCTCCATTATTCTCTATGTCTGTGTTCCTCTTCTTTGAAAATTACCAACCACATAATCATGGAATAAGGAGAGTCCATGCATTTGAGACAACTATTTGCTATACTAAATAGCTGATGTAAATAGTCCATGAGACAACGGAATTCTAAGGCTTGGTCACACTAACTCTTTACCAAATACATCTGAATTATGAAGGTGCTGCATGAAGATGAGTCCAATTCACGAACAGGGCAAACTCCTGAACTTATGGCGCGCTTTACTGACTGGAAAATGCAGTCTGCTCAGCTCAGTAAAGAATTTTGTCTGTATGGGAGAACAAAACCACAGCAAAATAATGGATTTAATGTTTTTTCCTCTGTGATAAGCTACTGCATTTTGTTCAGTGCTGCTGCATGTCTAGGGATTCATCTGCTGTTTGGCTTTTAGGGAGCTATAGGAGCTCAGGTTGCATCCTTGTAAGATTTCTAACTTCCATATTTTTAAATATGTCTCTATTTCCTTATTATCAAGAAGTTTTGATGGTTTGTAGAGTAGTAGGTCAGGCTGGAAGCTCTGCAGCTTTGATTTCCTGTTCTCCAGCACTGTTTGGTTTTTTTTTTCTCTCCCTGATCATAACCTTAAGAGTGATAATGACACATACAGAAGTATTAAGTGGCAGCGCTTGCATGCTGGCAGGCACACAAGAAAATTCCTGCTGGCTGAAGTGTCAGAAAACAAATTTCTTTGCAGTCTGTGCCTATGCTTTCTGAATCACGCTTTATGTAGCTTAAGCCTATGCAGGAATATGAGTAATAGCATAATGTTGAGGCTCTGAGGCTTATAAGAAAAAAAAAAAAAGATTATGTCTTAAAAGTGAAATTTGTTCAAATGGCTGGTAGAAGTCTATTTACAATTTGCATTCTGCTTAAACTCATCTAAAACATCGCTTTGTTGTCATTAAAGTGGAGCAGAGACATGAGACTGATCCTCTGCAAGAGAAGCAGGAGCCAAAGGAAGGATTTCTGGTGTAACATTGAGCTGGCTTTTCTGTCCTGCTCTTGTGTCAGCGCTGACCCATCTTTGGGTCAGAGGTGAAGAAGTGTGGGATGTGGAAAGTGATACTCTGGAGGAGGCTCCCTCCTTTTTCCTGCTTCCTGCTAGGATTTTTGACGGGGCAAGTAGGAGCATGTTCCCTCTGCAGGATGAAGTATCTGAGCACATGGGCTACTGGGGAGGGCAGATCTGCTCTAGAGCTGCTCCAGAGCCAGCCCTGCCCTCTCTATGAATCATCAGCAGCAGCCGTGCAGCCCCTTGCATGGGCTGGCATGCACCCTGGCAGCAGACTCTGCAGTGAGAGTGGAGTGGTTCAGGAACAAAGGGGCTGGATCCGCGCAGCCATATGAACAGAACAATGCATAAACAAGGTCTGCAATTATTTAGCTGACTCCCATCCACAAAGCTGAACATAGATATATGTTAGAGCTAAGCAGGACTGGTAACTTGGTTATTTTTTCCATCCCTCAGCCAGGGAGTTGGTGGTAGCTCTATTTGTACCACGCGTCCTCAGCATTCCCGCAATCAGTCATCGGGCTGGCATCTTGGAGCAAGTGGTAAGCTGAAACAAGCTTTTTGGAGAGCTGCCAGTTTCTCCTCCTTAATGCTGCTGTTTCAGCCCTGACTGCTTTTCCTGGGGAGCTTTCTCTTCAAATTGGTGTCTAAAATGCAACGGATGAATGCCTCAACAATGAAACACATATATACAGGTTTACACTCATTAGTATCCAAAGGGTGTTTGAGCCAGCACTGTGTAGCAGATTTTTTCTTTCTAACCTTTTGCTGCTGTATTAGAAGTGTTGGAACATAAACTTTCCTCCTTTCCTTGACATATTTGCTTTCATGAAGGTTAACTAACTCTTCCATCAGTTTTGTCTTGCTTTGCAATTTTCTTGGCCTTGGCTACGAACAGCGCCTCTCATAGCCTCTACTGCAAACACTTGCGCTTCAAAAAGCACCCACCAGAACCCAGTGAGTAACCTGATCTTTCCAGGAGAGATACACTTGGCGCTTAGATTACGCTGAGATCATCTGACCTTGCAGACTGAAAGTAAAATTCACTGTCTTTTAAAAAACTAATCCCAAATCCCATATGTGTGTGACACCCCCCTATACCCCCCCCCCATGCATTCAGGGGAGGTGTCACCACGTGGCACTGCGGCCAGATTCGTGGCTTTGAAACACTGCTCAACAGGACACTGGTGCAAACAGCTCCTGGATGCAGCCTGGAGCAGCTGGCAGTGCTGCGGATGGGCTGGGAGCTGGACAGGCCAGTGTTCCTG
Source organism: Psilopsiagon aurifrons (assembly GCA_025447955.1). NCBI lineage: Eukaryota > Metazoa > Chordata > Aves > Psittaciformes > Psittacidae > Psilopsiagon > Psilopsiagon aurifrons. The sequence continues at coordinate 51,533 of JAOEHY010037618.1, read as the reverse complement.
CTAGCCCAAAGGCTGTGGGTCAGACATGTGGGGCCAGCGTCAGCCTCACGGAGAGGGCTGGGTGCCCCACACAATCAGCCCTTGCACTGTGTCCTGCCCACGGTCCTTGGACAGAGCCAAGTCCATCACCCTTAGGCTTGGCCAGCCTGATGTTACACACTTCTTACAGAGCTCCAAGACTGTTTGCTTCTAATAATACCTTTACATCAGATTTTGGAATACAAAACAAAGCACGCGAGGCCAAACATGATGGGAATAGAGCCCTATCTGATGGAAATCTCATCTCTCTGTGCAGCAGCTGAGTTTGGGGCAGCCCCCATGTGCTGGCTGCTCCATTCCTGCTCGGCCAGCCTGAGGTTGTCAAGGCATTGCAGCTGTGTGCATGGGACTACCTGCAAGCTTCGAGTCATCTGTGTATTTCTCTTTTCCTACTTCAGTGACTCATGCAGCCTCACACCTCCTGGCAGCTCACTTAGAAAGCCTCTCAGCATCCCGCATGAGTGCTCAGGACTGCCCTTTGCAGCACAAGCCAGGGTAGAGTTTATGCTTTGTGCGAAGAATGGCAGAGTGCTCCTAAAGCAGCTTGAGGATGAGGCCAGCTGGATGTCCACCAAGGCCTTCACCAGCAGACGCCATATCTCTTTTGCAGTGGGAGAGGCTCTACTGTGAGTGTGCCTTTCCTAAATTCGCGATCTCCTATGTGCCCCAAGCATTAATTAGTACCTTTATGTGTAACCCACAGCGTGTGAGGCATCTGACCTCCTTACATGTGTTTATGGCTGCAGTGGTGGGGCCGGAGTGCTGCCCTTCCCGCCTGCGGGTCTGGGCCTGCGCACCCCCTGGAGGGACTGCGCAGCAGCTCCAGCCCTGCGGCTGCCTCGGGGGTGCAGCCCCATCACCGCTGCGTTGCCCGAGCGGCTGTGGGTGCACCGGGCACTGATGGAAACCCCCAGAAGACCCTTGCCTAGAGGAGGCCTGGCAAAGGGCTGGCGTGTGCTGGTGGGGCATGCTGGCTGCCTGGGGGTTTTAAGCTCTGGTGCTGATGGAAACGTGCTCACCAGCTGGTTTTGGAGCCTGTGCACCCATCTAGACTCACTGCTGGTGGCTTTCTGGGGATATACTGTCTGGGCAAGTGTCTTCAAGTATAATTCACATTAAAGCCAACTTGGAAAAGCTCCCAGTGACTCTAGGAGGCACTGAGTCATACTTACACCTCCTCTTCCAAGCATTCTGCCTATTCCAAAAGCCTGCTGAAGGGAACGTGGACTGGCAGCCTTCAGCATCCATTTGAGTGGCCTACAAAAGCAATTTCCAAGGGCAGGATCCTGGCCTACCACTGGAGGCAGGGGCAGGTTGACTGCCCAGGCTTCTTCTCCTGCATTGTGTCCATGGGTGCTGCAGGGAGTGGAAACAGCTACAGTGGTGTGCTGATCAGTTGCTACAGGTTGGCCCGCTTGCAGAGGAGGCGAAGGTGATCTTGAGAAGTTAGGTGTATGTAAAAATAAAGCCAGAAGATGGGAGAGACAGGGGGGGGGGGGGG
>JAOEHY010037618.1:30498-44426 GCA_025447955.1 Psilopsiagon aurifrons | reverse complement strand
GGAGGTATTAAGACAGAAAAGAAAGGAAGGGATTATGATCCATGTGGCAGGATTAGTAAGAATAGATGAAGCACTGGTGCTCATTTTGCTGAAGGGCAATTTTCTGTGCAGCACCTGAGGAAGACACCTCTTCTGCTTTCTACTCTTGCTTTACTGCCTTGTGCATGGCTGAGACCTTCAGAGCAATCCCAGAGCCAGCTCTTTATGAAAGATTATGCTCTTTATTTATTTTTCCCCATCAGCAAAGCATAAAGGACAGGGCTTGCATGTTTTATGGTTTTATTTTTTTTTCTTTCCCACTAGCTTCCTGCTCTCCCAGCATTGCATTCTCTGCTGCTGCTGGCAGGACATCATGTTATTGCTACAGCTGACCAAAGGCAAACTCTCCGGCATTGTTGTTTATCACTTAACCGTGCTGAGTGCATTTCACGTTTGTAAAGGACACTGATAAATCACATTTAAATCACTAACCTGCAGTGATTTGGAGCTGAATTTATCTGTGGGTATGTAGACAGTCACACCTTTCTCTACTACTCTTTTACTCCGGTGAAATCTTACATAAGCTCTCTGTGGGTCAATACCAAAACTCTTCCAGGCAAAATGCTGTGGCCAAGGGAAGAGGGTGTTGTGCTGGTGGCAGGGGCTGAGATGAGGTGGAGGAAGCTAAGTTAGGACAGTATCTTGATAGCCAGAGGACAGTAACAGTTCTTTCCAAAAGCAGCCTCATATTTCTTGGTACTAAGTGCTTATAAATAAAAATAAACTCCCAACAGCAGAAACTCTTGCAGAGAGGCTTCCCGCCTCCCACACAAACTGATGACTAGTACGGCATCTAGTTATGAAATTCAGCTCGGCTTTTGCTCATCTAGCACTGCACAGCCCTGTTTATGTACACACTGTCCTGTGCTGTTGCTCTTTCTTTAGAGCAAAAGGGGTTTTGGGCAGCTGAGGGAAATGACAGAAGGAATACTGTGAAAATTGCACAATTTACACCGTTGTTTGTCCCTTTACTCGAGAACCCTGTGAAAACAGTGTCTGCTGATGATCATGAGAGGAAGAAAATAAACCCTGGTTTCCCTTTCTGCAGTCACCCAAGGAAGCTGGCGCTCGTCTTGCAGCATGCTGCAAAACAACCCTCTGCAATTACTGAAGGCACTGGCCACAGAAACTGTAGAGCTTGGACTGCTGTGGCAAGTAGGGCTATCATTATTCACTTCCCAATAATTGTTTCCAGTGCTGATTTACCAAGTACACAATGCATTTCAAGAGCCAGAATCCAGCATACAAAGGACTGTCTCTGAGTATTTGTTGTCTGATTTAAAGCCTTCTCAATTTAGCACCCCAGCATTGTGGAGTAGGTGCTGAACCCACTGGGTAAGTTTCATGATTACCCAGTGCTGGGGAGCTATTTGTAAACTGGAATTTGGCAGTTAATCCCTCAATAGTTACAGTAACACCCTGCTGCAGGTCTGTGGTATTAATCATAGAGCTGCCGCTTTGCTCTCTGTGAAGATCCGTTTAACTTTGTGTTGAGCTCTGCTTGGTGAATAAAATTGGTCCGTGTGCCCACCAAAGGCTTATCAAGTGAGGGGTGGAGAGGGAAGACACTCATGGTCCTCCTGGCTCACCCTGCTTTTGTGAAGCAGGCAGGAACAGCAGTGGGTGGGAAAGCAGAACCGTTTTCAAGGAGCTTTGTGCAGGCACTTGAATACTCGTATAGCCCTTGAATGTACCAAATACACTATAATAGAAAAAACAGGTACAAGTTGTAACCTGCTAGTTCAGACAGTGTTCCCTGACAAATCTGGATAGGTGAACAATCAACCTCTTGGGGCCTTATCAACCAACATTTTTAGCCTGCACAAAACATGTTTTGTAAAGAATCTGCTTTAAGAGGTTCACTAGAGTGCAGGTGCACAAGCTGATTTTATGGCTGCACACACACACACATATATTTACAGATATTTAAAGGTCACCTGCAGGTATCTGCATGTGTTGCAAAAAGGCACAAGTGTGCTGGCAGTGATTCTTTACAAATGCACGTGGGGAAACTGTTTTGAAAATGTACTGCCTCATGCAAATTGCACTATTATTATGGGCCAGACTCTGTTCTCAACTATGGAGGATTAAATGCATGGTTCTTCCTGTTGAGATCCACCGAATTTCCTGTAGAAAAAGTCCAAGCATATAAAATCTAGAAAATGGCTTGATTCCTGCAAACTATGTAGATTTATAGGAACTTGTTTTCTTGGAAACAGATAGTCTACTCATCCTGGAAATGGGTTAATGGTACATGTGATTTCTGCTCCAAGAAGATGGCAGGAATATGACTTGTCATTTGGAAACTAGGGTCAGCATATAAGTATCTCCTTTTATCTCAGTTAAAGGGGCTGAAAACTAGAAAATGGCAAGAACTGTCTCAAATGACATTTTGAATAGTAACATTTCTGGCTTTAAGGTCTAATTGCTACAGGTAGCAATGGAAAAGACCTCATTTACACTGTAAACAGCCTCATGAAAAATGCTACAGTTCTGATGCTTATGTTGATATTGTTGCCTTATTAGGAACCACAGTGGGTCAAGATAACCTTTTTTTTTACAAAACACATTTTAAAGCCATGTGGAGTGGCTGATCTCTCTCAGTGCAGTGACCTAGGACTGTGTTTTCCCAAAATGAACAACAAGTCCCAAAAACAAGAACACTTGCAAAAGTCTCGCCTTCATTTGCAATCACTACTCCCAGAGTAACAAGTGCAAATCACTTACCTGCACAAATAAAGGCTGCACATAGGGATTTATTAGCACATAGGACCATGGCTGCTTTGGTAGGTAGCTCTTTGTAGAACTTAATTTCTGAGAATCAAACCATAAGAGCTTGATAGAAGCTTTTCAGGGAGTGAGAACTGTATGAACTGAAACACTTTCAGGTATGCTGAGTGCATCTTTGCACAAACATATGAGCATGCTGTCCTTGACCTTATTCCATGTTTTTAAAGGGCAGTTGTGGAGCTGGGAGATGTGACTCCTCTCCTAAGTCATCAGTATTTTGTGTTTGCTCTCCTTAGAGGTGTTGTACAGTAAGTCTGTACAGCCATAGCATTCCACCCCTCATAGCCAGCACCTCTTGTCAGAGCTCACACACTAAAATTTGCTCAACAAAAGAGCAGCATAACTCTGTGGGTCTTGTCTCCTCCTTGAAGAGAGGATCTATATTAACACCACCTATGTGTGCTTTGACTTTGCCCTGCCTCTTGTGTTTGCTGGCATTTGAGAATCTGCTGTGGGGTCAGAGAGCAAGGCTGCTGTCATTAGAGTCATGAACTCACCCTCAGTGACGGACACTGAGCCCCATGCCGGGAATATAGTGTCGGAACCAGACAGTTAGGTTTTTACTATTCCCTGTGCCCTGCAAGTTTCCACTGGCAGTCAAAGTGTTTGCCCTGTGGGCTTTCCAGTTGTGCTATTCAGGGAATTAATGTTAACATGAAATGATAAGATGGGGCAATGTGAGTACAAGGCTGTTACTAAATGACCAGTTTAAGGAGCCTGAAGCTCCTGGCAGTGATGGTTTGAATCCCAGTGTTACTATGGGAAGCAATAAACATCCTGGTTTCATAACAGAGAAAGAGAAAGCCCTTCAGGGTTCTGTCTCAGAAGTGCATGAAACCAAGAGAGTGGATTGCTGCAAATGTGCAGGTTTTTCTTTTTTTTTTTTTTTTCTCTTGTGAAAAGATTGCAACAATTTCTGATTTCCTACTTGTTAAGTACCCAGTTTTCCAGATCAGGTTTAACATCCTTTGACAGCTAGATCCCTTCTTCCACAAGCTTTGTGTTTCACGCAGAAAAGAGCAGTCCCCATGTTTAGAGTGTCAGCTTCTTGCAGAGCAAGATTTCTTACTGCTCTTAGTTGTTTTCTTTCAGTTTTCAAACAGGCTTTGCAAATGGTAAGCAGAACTTTTCAAAACCACTGCGACAGGAAAATGCCACTGGTCTTGGTGCAGGGCAAACCCTCTGCAGATCCTCTGCTATGCTTTCCCACACTTCATCTGATCTTGCAATTAAATCTGCAGTTTTTTATTTTATTTTTTTTTTTTTAGTATGCACAGGTATTTACCTGCATTTTAATTACTGTATTACCTGAAGAATAGCTGCGTGATCAGCTGTCAACAACTTCATACATAACCATGCCTCTCAGCTCTCAGTTTATATTTAAGCAGTCTCTCAGTTGCTTCTTTCTATAGGTGAATAACTGTTTGCAAATAGAAGGCTAGAGCTGACCACTCCTGTCTCTGTACAAACGCATCTGACTCAGACATATGCACTGTTGCTGGTGACTTGAGTTCAGACTCCAGCCAATATTCTTGACTTGCCCTGTCAATGAGCCCCATTCAGCGTCTGCCTTTTCAATGACAAAGCCGATGCAAGCAGGCATCAGTCCCTACCCCCAGTGTTTTTGCCATGAGCTACCTTGTCCCGTGTTCCAGCAGGTCACTAGCGGCTGTGCAGCTGCAGCCGTCTGGGAGCGAACACTCTGCTGGAGCATTGAACTGGATTGCATGGGGCCCATGAGAAATTAATATGAAACCAGTAGCTCAGCAGTGGCAAAAGGTAAAAAGAATCAAGCTAAATTACATAATCACTTCCAGTGGCAGAGAGCTGCAACATGAATAAGCTAAAGACCACATAGTGTGGTAATTTTAAATAAGGTATGCATAAAAATTTCAGCTAAGATAAAACAAGGTGCAAGTGCTGTGGTGCAGAGAAGGAAAAAGGGTTCGAAGAAAAAGGCTTAAACAGTGTTGCTTTGAATATTGAGAGCTTTTCCCGCATGCTGCATTATGGCTGTCACCTTCATTAACCCCACTGCTCCCAAAGAGCAGAGAGTGGGTGGTCTGATTATGGTCTGCACAAAGTGTCCTGATCACAAGGTACTGGTTCCTTCTCCTTGTTTCCACCTCTACAACTAAAAATACTCTCGGTAGGTTCCTAACATTATTTTTCCATGGAAGAAATTGCAGTTTCTGTTTGATCAGCAATTACACGCATGACCGTGAGCTGGTGAGGAACATAGACCGTAAAGAAAAGGGGACACCAGCTTGTTAAAGGTAGAGTGCCTGGGCTGGGTGTCCTGCACTCCCTTGGGACCATGCCAAGCTGCTCAGCCACAAGCTCACTTCAGGTCGTGGGAGATTCTCTTCTGAAGAGGGAACAACTTAGGACTGCACAGAAGTACTGTAAACAGCTTCGACACATCCAAATGTGAAAAGACACCTGCTTAAAAAACATATGAGTTTTGCTGGGGGGCTCAGCAACATCTTCTGGCTGACCTTCCTCAGCCTGTTAAACTAACTCAAACAGGTTTCTCCATCCAGTTGCCTCTGTGGCACATCTGGTGAGAGGGAAGAGTGCGTACCTCTGCTGGCAGCTATCAGTGACCCAGCCAGCAGCCCCAGTTGCCCGAACTGTTACCTCACAGAGAGAAGTGAAGCAATGGCAGAACTGGAAGAAAAAAAAACGGCTTTTTCACTAATCAGTTAAGAAGAAAAATACCACTTTGCAGTGCTTTCCAAGGCTTCTTTTTAGGCATAACTCTTGCCCTTGCTGGCCTCTTGGAGAAGGAGTGGAGGGTCATGTCTGTCAGAGCTCTTGAGGAGCCACAGACTTGTTTTGCTGAGGCATGATACATGCCGCAGCACCTGGTATACTGCAGGGCTTGACTTTATCCTGTGTTTTGGCCATTCCTCTCAGGCATGGTATGTGTATGATATGTGTGTGAGTTCAAACATACGAAGGAAAAGAAAAGCCTTAGTAGGTACAGGATAGGGAATTTCCTCTGAAACTGGAAAAGCCAAGCACTTCTTAAAACTCAGTGAGGAGTTAGACGAATCAGTTAAATGCCTGTGTCTAAAAATATGCCTCCAAAGCACCATCTCCTACACAGCCACCATTTTGTGCAATCATTCATCCCTGTTGGGAAGGCAAGGATGCCCACATAGACTGGTTAACAGCAAATAGGAAAGGGAGTGTGCTTTCTACACCATCCCCATGGCCTGGCATTTCTGATTGGCAGAGTTCAGGGATGCCTGAGAAAGCACAAGCAGGATGAGGCAGGAGGCGAAAAAGGGAAACACCACCCCCCACCTCTTCCTTTATTTGTTTAATTTTTGCTTTTTCTGATAAGGGTGGTAGAATCCATCTGCCTGTTGTTTCTGGTGCGGATGGGGATATGGCGGTGAGTGTGGATGCATTGGGGTCCTGTGTGGACGCGGTGCAGGGTGTGGATGCAGTGCGGACCGGTGTGGATGCTTGCAGGGTGTAGATGCCGTCTGGGTCGGTGTGGACGCGATGCGGGGGGTGGATGAGGAGTGGATGGGTGTGGATGAGGTGCGGAGGGTGGATGCCGCGCGGTGCGAGGGAGCCGCAGCCAGCTGCCATCCCCGACTCTGCCCAGCAACCCGGCCACGCTCCATCTGCTGCTCCCGTAATGAGCTGAGCCGGCCTCTGGCACAAGCCTGCTCTCGTTCCCCCATTCACCAGCATTCGCCTTTCAGCGTCCTATTGTTCTTCCCTAATGGCCTTACAATAGCCCTGCCTGTTGCCTTTACAGTCGCAGTGAGGCCTACCGGGGAAAGTCTTAATCTCTGCTTCAAATTAAAGGGACTCTTCTGAATTAATAATGTTGCCAGGAATGCACTGCCTGATACGAGGGGATGTATAGCACTCTTCAGCCCTCAGCAGCTGTGATTAGCTGGGGCTTGAAGTGTCCTGTCACAATATTTCATCCCGCTCCCCCGCCGCCCCCTCCCCTTCGGCAGGGTTGCCACATGGCCCGTCTTGTGCTGCCTTTTCAAGCCCTGTGCCAATCATGAGGCAAAGGTGCCCCAGATAGGGTGACAGATGGGGCCGGAGTAGTTTGAGGCTAGACTGGGGCCTGGGGCACTCGTTGATACCTCAATTCACAGCAAATTACCATGCGGAGGAGCAAGGCAGCAAAAGGAATCCCTGTTTGGCTCTGCAGGTCTACCTCTGCACCAGGCAGGGGACCCCCTCTGCACCCCAGCCCTGTGCACTGACAGCTTTCACAGCTTTGCAATTGGAGCTGTTGTGCTTTGCCTTGTAACCTGAAGGGCCGGCTAAAAGCTGTGGGAAGGGAATCACAGCACAAAGAGAAATCCATAATAGCAAGTGAGCTTCAGTGATGCTGTGAGGAACAGCCAGTCCAGTGCGGCTGCAGTTTTGCTCTGGTGTGCTTGTTAGGTTTGCAGATATGCAAGGAGAAACACACCCTGGTTACAGGATGTCCCCAGGCTTAAGCAGTCATAGGATCCTTCTAGCAATGAAGATAAAGTCAGTGCCAGCCTCACAACCTACTTCCAGCCAGGGAACTTTTCTTTCCAGTAACAAGAGAGCCAGATACAAACGAAAGAATAGCTCTGTGTCTCACTTGGTAACCATCCAACACGAGGACAGAAAGATCACTGCCAAATTTATTTCAGATAGGTTAATCAAGGCATGCTGTTGAGAGGCAGCCCACTAGAAAATGAAAATCTAAACTGGGCAATTATGAAGTCTGTGCTGGAGAATGCCTGGAAAAGAGAAACCCAGCCGTGTCCCCTCCTGCAGTGGTGGCAGAGGAGATAGCTCTAACTGTGCACAAGGTTCAGTTCTGCCTGTGGTGCAAAGCCAAGCTGCTCTGCAGCCTGCCAAGTCACCGCTCGGGACACCTCCAGGGCCCTGCCACCCTGTTTATCCCAAGTGTCCCTTTGCCGATCATGTGTATGATAAATTTTCCTCCCTAAACAGTGTGCAAGAGACAAATCCTCTAGGCTGCCCCATTTTTTGTGTTTGTCCAGCTGCCCAGTGCTAGAGACCACAGCTCCCATGTGGGCTGCAAGATTCTCCTGCCTTCAGTGGGTACCTGTACTGTTTTGATGAAGGATACTGCTGCTACCAGGATGCCATAACAAATCACCTAATGACAGCATCTCTTAATACTTCTCCATGCTATTCTGACTCCATGAATCTCACAGAACTTTGCACCAAAAATGCAGGCTTCCTAGCCCAACTTGCACTTGGAGAAAGTGAGCCATGGGCTGACAAAACCAGCAGTGGAAGGGCAGGTCTTGCAGGCTACTCGAGGCACATGCTTGCTAAACCCTTTGACAATTTTATCCATTTTGTTTCCACCTGATACCTGCTATTTCTTTTTTTTTTTGGTCTTGCCTGGTTTTGACTGCATATTGCTTTGGACCTATGCCCTTGGTGGCCCTGCGTGGGGTAAATAGGGTGGCATTTATATGTGCCTAACTAACAGCAAAACACTCCCCTTTGTGTTTTCTCTGAGTACTTTTGGAGAATTCTGACTGCATCCAAATGATTACTGCTGACATCCTCCACCCAGAAGAAGCTGCAAGCTACTGTTTGTTAAAGATCCTGGTTCACCACTACAAGGTTATTAGGATCCCCTGAGGTGCCTGTATGTGCACGGGTCTGTGAGGTGTGGCATCTCCTTTGCTGTTTAAATCCATTCCTTTCTCCAGATTTGCTAATCTTGAAAGTGCTGGCAGGCTGCTGTGTCAGATCCGCTCACAGCCGAGACACGTGGCCTCTGTCCAGCATGCAAATGCATGGATATGTTTTTGCCCTCTGGCCAGGAGGGCTGTATGGAGCAGCCTGGCACCCACCGTCTGCTCAGCAGGTGCCAAGCACGGGGCAGGTGTACCGTATGCCATATGGCCCGCTTAGCGCGGTGTGTCTGTTAAGGTCTTTAAATTACAGGCCAGGTCAGATAAAGCAAGTAAAAACATATGTAAGGAGAAAGCTGGGGAATACACATCCGTAACACAGGAGTTGTTCCTTGTCATAAAAAATGACTGGGAGCAGTGAAGCAAACCCAATATTGTCCGCTTGACTGCAAAAAGGCTATGGTGGTGAAAGGTTTGGGAGTGAGGTTTGTTTGTTCCATTGCTTAGGAAGGAAACCATGCAACAGACTTCTGCGAAAGCAACAGATGAGACAGTTGCTTTTAAAATGCTTAGTCTTTGGGAATCACTGCATGTAGAAATCAATCAAATTCACATTTAACGATTAACCAGGAGGCTGGTGAGAGGAATACATGTGTACTTTAACAAAACCTACGTGGGAAAAGGAAATGAAACAGTTTTAAATGAATGAGGTTTTTATGTATCCTCACCACAAGACATGACTTTGCAAAGTGAATTTCCTTAGGAAACTCCTCTGTGTTCTGGCAGGCGCTATGGCGGAACAGAGAGATACAATTTCTGCAGTTGCGTGCACTATGGTACATGAGAAGAGGCATGTGTGTTTACATGGCTAATTGAGATCTGTAGCTACTATGTTTGCAAGCTCACTTGTGCCAACTGCACTAGCAAGTGGCTGCCACATTGTGCAAGTTATCGTTTGTGTGCACGCTCATCACTGTTGCAGGTACAAATTTGGCATGCAAATGTGCCTGTGTCTGTGCAGAGGTAATTATGCCTTGCATTTTTCTGGTCCCAAATAGCTACCTTTTTCTTCATCTTGATGTGAAATGACTGTCCCTTGCTCATTAATGCAGAGAGGTCAACAGCCCAGCCACAGGTACTCATGTCCATCCCCACTTTACTTTAAAACAATAACCCCCCTCTCCTTCCACTGGGGGAAAAAGGTGATCTATAGGTCTTTTCTCTCCCTCCAGACTGTTTACTCTGCTCTCTCTTCAGGACACAACTTTCAAACGACTGGTGTGTAAAAGAGAATACACAGTCCACGCGCCAGGCTACTGGAGGCCTGTCCCTTTCATAGCCTGCAGTTTTGAGGGGATTGTTTCATTAGCAAAGGTATAATGCGACTATCCAGGGAGTCCTGCCCTTTGATGCTGGGCGTTTTGTTCTGAAATCAGCCAGAGTTCAAGCTCATATGTGTGCGGAGCCGTGGCAGGGTGGATTTTCTGACAATGCTGCATTTCAGAGCACGTGCTGCCAACTGTTGCCAAAGGCATATATATGTAGATATTACTTCTTCTTGGCCCCAGCGCTGCCTTCCTTATTGTTCAGTATGGGCAGGCGGCAGGCCCCAGCTGACAGCTGTGCATTGCGTGTATCACTAACAGCTGCCTTTTCCTGGGGGGAAATTAAAAGATTAGGGGGATGTGGGCACGTGCTGGCTTCTGGAGATGGAGACAATGCTCGATTTAGGGTGGAACTTGTCTGCAGCGGCCGACAAAGGAGGTAGGCTGGAGGGAGGCGAAGGGTCAGAGGTGCTCTTGCTTTGGGGGAGACAAAGGGAGGGAGGAAGGAGAGGAGGAGGAGGAGAAGTGAAAAGCGGCTGCGGAGGTGCTCTGAAAAGGCCGCCTCGGTCCAGCAACAGCTGCTCCCTCACAAGAAATTTGAGACGGTCCTTTCACAAACACAAGGGCTGGCAGAAGAATAGGGAGGCCACACTTCACCAAAAATGAATCGTTTGCAATTGAAAAGGGTGACTGAGAGCTCCTAGAGCTTTTCAAGGTTTGCACCTCCAGGACTAAGAAATGATTAGTCAAAGTACATCACAGAACAGGAGAAAAGTGTGCCGTGGGCCAGAGAGGGAAGTGAATCCCTGCGCTGCTATTAAAAGTTTACGCAACAACTAAGTGACACAGAAGGAAGCAGCCACATATGTATGCGCCTATGCATGTATCTACTTGTGGCATTTTGCCAGGCTGCTGGCCTCGAGTTGAAATCTAGTTTGTTGGTACAGTTGGAGCAGTTTGTTTGAAGTGACGATGAATTGCACCTGCTTGAGAAATGACGAGACCACTCACATCAGAAGTCAGCAGAGCAGTGCTGAGTGTGCTGGTGATCTGCCTCCGTGTGCCCCAGATACTGCTTGAGAAAAACCCCACCAGTGAAGGGTACGCACAGGTTTTATTAATACTGCTACCCTGAGCTAAAAAGAAAGAGAAGGAGAGGAGATGAATTTGCATAGGAAAGACCTTGTAGAGCCTCACCTCTCTTCCTTCCTGATATCAAGGCATAAGTACTCTGAGGTAGATATCAACATAATAAATGACAAATAAATGTAAGTGTAGTCTTTTTCCAGAAGTTCCCAGCTAGTCAGTAAAAACTGACTTATTACTAATACAGTGAGGTTTGCAGTCACCCTCTTCTCCCACGCTGCTTTTGAGTGGGACAGTGCTAGAACACTTTGAAACCTGCATGAATATTGAACTTTTGGGGTCTGTGGTGCAGAACTCTTAAGATAAATCTCTGAAGTGACACTAAAGCTTTCTGCAACAGAGCCAGTAGTGTTTGCACAATTCACTGGCAAAACTGCTACGTGGTTGACTTTGAGATGAATCATGTTATGGTCAATGAAGGAAGCAACTGAAGCATATTACGCTGTGCATCAGAGAGGGAGATTTGGAGGATGTAGGCCGGACAGCAACAGTACAAAAAAGATAGGGCATCTGTAAGCGCCTTATACTTTCAAGATGACTCTGCAAATTGACAAAAGCCCTAGGAAAAAAGAGCACAGAAGATGGCTTTTTAGTGACTGACACGAGTTCAAGTAGCTGAGGCAATTTGCTTGAAGAAGTCGGTGTCACTTTGAGTACGGAAGAGTGACTGAACTGATTGGATCACACTGATATAAAATGTGCCTTTTAATAGCTGATGTTGGATCACTGTCAGTGTGATACAGTGTGGCATCTTCAAGGCAGATATTTTTGTGGTTGTCATTTAGAACAAGATTTCAGCCCTGCCTGGAATGTATAGAAAGTACTGGCATAAGGGTAAGAATTATGTGTATCATATAAAAAATCCTATGTATCAGCATGAAAAGGTCTTTTCATGGGACTACTGGCACCTTCTTTCTCATTAAATAGAAGCACTAATTTTATCAGCACCGTACATTCAAGTCATCACAGTTGCATTTCAAACATTTTCCAGTTTTCTGAGAAAAAAAGAAATAGAGGTAAACTCAAAAAAACCCATGTATATTTGCTTTTACTGGGATTATGCCATTTTTTTTCTGAATGATTTTGAACTCGTCTAAAGACAAAAAGCTGGATTAGTGCTAAAACATCAGAAGAACCATATTCTACCTAAGCATTGTGTTCTTCTTCCAAGAATTAAAGGACAGAGCTCTGAACGATAAAACAACATGGACCATGCCTGAATAATGTAATATAGCGCAGAGACAAAAGGATGAAAAATGATGCACTGGGAAACACTGTTAATGTAAGGGTATGCATTTTGATCCTGTTTGAACTAGAGATGCAAGAATGTCCTTTGATAATTACATAGTACAAGCTTCTCTTTAGCCAAAAATTACAGCTGGTGAGACACCAGTGATGGCAGTGGAAACAATCCAATGTAAAACAGGTGCAGAATGATAGTCTGGGCCGTAGTCACTGTGCAGTAAAACTTGAATCACTCTTGGGCATACAACAAAAAGTGTCAAATTAATCCTTGGTAGCTTGCCAGAATCACAAGTATGTCAGATTGTTGTCATAGGGAGCAAGGGGGCATAATCTACAATTTTAAACAAAAAAAAAAGGAGTGAAAGAAGTTTCTATAGTTCAAGAAATTACAAGGTTGATCTTCATGATGTTAACCTTGGAAAATACTGACCTTTCTAGTTCTCTCAATGTCCTGCCTAGCCAACGAGGGCTGAGGGCTGTACTGTGGTCTCCCTGGTGTTTACACAGTGTTCATGTGTTGGTCTGTTCAAAGTACAGCTTCTAGAAAGCTTGAAGCAGTGGCCAGTCTCTGCAAAGCATTTGGAAGAGTAAAAAGACCTGCATTAACACTGCAAGCTGCAGAAAGGGTACTGAGGATACGACGCCTTGTGAAAATGATCTGTTTTAGCGGTCAATGTTGGAAAATGCAGTTCCCCCAGAAGCTCCGAAGGACTCCCGCCTGGCACCTCATGTCCCAGCTGCATCAGCTCTGTTTTGTCACACCAATAAAAGCCAAACACCTGAGTGAAGAATTTGCTGAGAATAGCACAGAGAATTACAAACATTCCTGGCATTTATGAGGTCTCTCTCTTGCCATTTAAAGGGAAAAAAGTGGTAGTACCAGCTCATAAGAGATCTCGCTGCTCGCTTACTGGATTTCACAGCTCAGTTATCATTCATAATGCACAACTTGAAATTGCTCCATTTGCACAGTGTGAAGGAACATGAAATGCAAGCCTAAAGCCCAAATCTTCAGGACAATCTGGTTTTGAAACAGGAAAGAGAAGGGTTGCTGTGCTTACTGGCTACCTGTATACAACAGAAGGAGGTACACCCTCAGTACATGTATTCTGTATTCCGTATTCTGCAGGGCAAGAACGTGAGAAGTGAGAAGTGAGAAGCAGAGACTTATTAGTGCTTTAGAATGACTGATTATTAAGTGTTGCTTTTAGAAGAACAGTGTCCAAGATGAGAGTTTGCGAGCTGGGGACTGGAACTGATATACACAGTTTGCAGCTATGTTTTGTGATCCATCTGAAGAAAAGTGTTCAGCTACATAGCTCTCTTTGAAATTAGAGTCATAGAATCATAGAATCAGAGAACAGTTAAAGTTTGAAATGACCTTAAGATCATCTAGTTCCAACCCCCCTGCCATGGGCAGGGACTCCTCACACTAAACCATGCCACTCAAGGCTCTCTCCAGCCTGGCCTTGAACACTGCCAGGGACGGAGCATTCACAACTTCCTTGGGCAACCCATTCTAGCACCTGATCACCGTTACAGTAATGAATTTCTTTCTTACATCCAATCTAAACTTCCCCTGTTTAAGTTTGAGCCTGTTACCCCTTGTCCTATCACTACAGTCCCTAATGAAGAGTCCCTCCCCAGCATCCCTATTGGCCCCCTTCAGTTACTGGAAGGCTGCTCTGAGGTCTCCACACAGCCTTCTCTTCTCCAGGCTCAACAGCCCCAACTTTCTCATCCTATC
>JAOEHY010037618.1:18367-30103 GCA_025447955.1 Psilopsiagon aurifrons | reverse complement strand
TCCGACCCAGGTGTAGGACCTTGCACTTGTCATGGTTAAACTTCATCAGGTTGGCATCAGCCCACCTTACAAGCATGCCAAGGTCCCTCTGCATGGCAAATGAATCAGAAGTTCCTATATCACTTCTTTGCTTTGTTCCCAGGGCTGACCATCGTCCTATGATGATCTGCATCAGAACCTCTGTTCTGGTTTCTTCAAACGTACTGTTGAAGAAACGTACTGTTGAAGAAACGTACTGTTGAAACACTTCCATTTTCCCATTGATAATGATACTCATACACTCTCTGCATCTCAACTCCAGATTTAAGGAGTCTGAGATGAAAACTCAGACATACATTTTTTTCATTCATTCATATGCTAGTATGTGAAAAGATGGGGAAATCTTTGCTTAATGTGAAGTTAATTTTCCTGTAGACCAAGTTTACTCATTACTAGGTGACAATACTGCATTAGTGCCACAAAAAGCCCAAGTCCTGGTAATTAAGAGCAGACAGTTCTTTACAATGAGCTGCAGAGACAGCAGCAATTCATCAGTGACATTTGCAAATTGTGGCGCTGTGTGCTCCTTGCACAAAAGGCACAGCTGCCTGCAGATAACATCAGTTCAGCATCGATAGGGTCCCATTTGTTTTCTTTCTGCCTCTTGCTGTCTCATTTGGGGAGCAGGTGAATATCAGCTGGCTCAATCTGCTCGACCTCCAGGGCTGGTCTTCTGGGAGACAGAGCTCACAGAGCTGAGCAGCAAATGCACTTGTTTGCCTTGTTGATTTGGGCAACAATAGCCTAAAGCGTATGGCTTCTCACCTACATTTTAGCCTCAAGCTCAGGAGAACTGCAGGAAAATAACTGCACACACATGTACAGACCTTTCAGGGGAGTTCCACTGATCCACATTGTTCATGCTTGCAAATGTCTGCAGCCCTGGCTGAGTGTTTGTTAGCACTAGGACTATAAACACTATATCTTTCAGAGGTGGCTGCCAAGGCAGTGAGAATTACTTAATGGGTGGTCTTCCCTGGCTTTTGTGTCTTATTAGATGTCACGAAATGTGACAGTGTGCATCATTATGTGGACCTCCCCCGGTAATATGTGGGTAGTTATGATGGCCACATCTGTGAAGATTCTTGCATGCTACCCTTGTTCTTTCCAGCTTGAGGATAACACAGGAAGTCAGAAAAGAGGACTATGGCAGGAATGCAAGTTGCAACATGTGTGTTATTGGCAGCAAAAATTATTCTGCTCTCCAGCTGAATTTGTACACGTTTTGGATGGCATGTTGTACTGCAGGGGCTGTCCTCAAGAGAAGAGAATGGTGAATGTTTGAAGCAGTGTGTGCACAGCAGAAAGTCCCAACCTTACAGCAAATCTAGTCTGGTGCTACATCACCCAGCACAGCCAGCAGGAAAGGTATCCATCCCCATTCCCTCACTTTTTCTCTAGGGTGGGAACAGATGGTGAGTGGAGACCCTGGGAGCAGTTGAGTGCACTCCCCGCAAGCTGAGTCTGCTGGATACTGGGATGCAAGTTACTTGACATCAAATGTCTCAGTGCATTTTAACACTGGTAGCTTATTTCTTTAAATGTCTGGAAGCCAGAGTCTGGTCTGGGATCAGATCAAACCATCCGTAAGAGCATGATGCTACCTACCGGAGCTCAGACCCCCAGGGTAGTGAAGGGCACAGCACAGGGAGGGCTGGCACAGGAAAGCCCCCTTCCTGTGGGGGCTGCCCCCTGCCACACTGTTGCAGAGCATGCTGGCAAACTGCAGACTTAGTCAGGTGCTTCTGATTGCGCACAATATCCTGTGCTTTGAACACCTACTGCCAGTGACTTGAGAGGAGCTCCAGTGACTCAGTTTCAGTGGAAACTAGCTAAATAACTGATGAAATTGAGATAAGCATCATTATATGTATAGTATCTGCTTGAACTTGCCCACTTCTACTCAATCATGGATAAGGAAAAAAAAAAATCCCTTGAAGAAAAACGCAGTGAACGGCATTAGCCTGTAAAAAACAAAACCCAGTTCTAACACATGCACAGCTACTGTGTGTGGAAGTGGTAAATCATTTGGGTGAGGCGTGCATTAAGCTTAGTGCAATTTTCCCCACAAGACACCACAGTTACCATATGTTCATGAGAAAAAAAGCCTGAGTTCAATACTAAGGTCTAAAGAACCAAGTCTTCCACCTCTGGATCGTATAATGCAGGTTTCTATGTCTGAAGGCAGTGTGAGAATAATCTCTGTGCACTCTGACTTTCAGTACAGGAAAAAATCAAGCACTGGATTTCCTTATGTCTTTGTTCTCAAATACAACAAATGCATGCTGTATTTCTTGATACTTATTCTGGTCTCACACCTTTCATTGCTTGCTTAGGCTGAGCCACTGACTGAGGATGCCCCTGATAGCATGGTTCACAGAATGAACTTAAAGAGATCTTGGGGATGCCCCTGACAGCATGATGAACTGAAAAACACCTTAACTTTGTCACTGTGAGGAGGAACTCCCAGCCTGTAATGGGAAATGATCAGCCCACAAGGCCCATCCTGGAGATAGCGAAAGCAAAACTACTTAAAGACAGCTCTAGAAATGCAAAAGCTGAAAGAAGGATGTATGTGAGACTATCACCTTGCAAAAGGTCTTATCTGTGATGATCCCTGTAAACAACATGCTTATTGTCTAACAGAAGATCGTTACAGTTAATATTTGAACCTGAATATTGAAAAATACAGTATCTTAACTTAAAGATTGGAACTAATGCATGGGACAGTCCATATGCAGCCATTTAGAGCTGTGAGTTTCTTTTCATTTCAGCCTAAACTGAGCCACATTTTAGTTTCTTGTAAGATAGATATAATCTTCTAGTAATGCTTAACTTCCTATTTCTGTGTATTTAGTGATAGCAGTATTGTACCCAGGCTGTAGCAAGCTTATGTGGTTGCTCAGTGAAATGGATTTGAAAAACTAATAGGCTTTGGTGGCAGAATTTCAATTCTGGCTTGTACAATCAGGTTTTCCTCAGGTGTGTTTAACAGAAGCTGTATGAATCTTTCATGTCTGAAATTTGCCATGACATTCACATTCAGAAGAAGTTGTATGTGAGACACACCACTAGGCTGCACCGCTAGGGTTTTGAATGGGGGAGTTTAAGAGCAGGTAAGAAAAAATCAGTTTGTAGTTGTGATAAAGAAAACAACTGTTTAATACACAGCTCTCAAATGTGGATCAAACCGACTGGGAAACACCAAGCAGCTGGTTTTCATGATTCCCTTGTGCTGGAACACACTGTGTGGCACACGTTCTCTAAAAAGCACTTGGATCCTTTCTCTTGTGTGCATGAACAAAAGGAGGCCTGGGGTGAACTGTGTGTGCTGTGGCTGGTGACTGAGTTAACTCCACATACAGCTGCTGGAAAATCCTGATTTCTATCCCAAGTTAAATCTGTCTCCTTGGGTGAGCCTGGGTACTTGGCACAGGCTCAAGGGACTTCCCATGGGAAGAGATAAACCCTTTCCTGGGTGCTGCCAGGGTGGGGGATTGCCCAGGTTTTCCTAACTTCATTTTCAGTGATTGTGTGTCCTAATAAATATATGCACATGTGCACATGCTGAACGCCCCTTCCCTCTCCATGCTGCATCAATTTCAATGATTTTTAGAGAGAAATACTAACAACGTCTTTGTAAGCATCAAAATTCAGGTGTTTTTTTTTGTTTTTTTCCTGCAAGCTTGCTCTCATTTCTCCAGAAACTAGAGAGAGGGGAGAGGAAGGAGAGAAGGAGAGGAGGGACAGACAGAGGGGCGGGTGAAAGAAAGGGAAGCAAAGTGAGAAAAAGAAAGAAAAGGGAAGAAAGAAAACAAAGGAAATAAATAAATAAGTACAGAGGAAAAAAGAGAGGTGAGGAAAAGAGAAGATAAAAAGAAAGGAAGAAAAAGAAAGAAAAGAAAGGAAGAAAAAGAAAGAAAAGAAAGGAGCCAGGACAGAGCTCTCCCAATCTGCCTGTGCAATGTATGCAATGTATGCAATGCTTGGAATGAAATTTCCCTCCTTGCTGGTTTTGTCAGAGGCAGGAACTTCTGTCTGCTTTTTTCCAACCCTGCTGCAGTATTAGTTTTTGGGCAGTCTGGGCCTGCCACTGATCATCCTGCCATTTGCAGCGGGTCCCAGTGACCAACCATGCTGGCTGCATTTCACATTTTATGGGTTGGCAACGATTTCGTCTCTTCCCTGTTCTCTCATGTCACCCTGGGGCAGCTGGACTATAAATGCTAGCTATTTTGTTCCTAATGCAACTGACGTATGTGCGCACGCAGGCAGAGTGTGTGTGTATTTAGTGAGGTGGTGCCAGCAGTTGAGTAGAGGAAGGAAGGAGGAAGGTCTTGTGGTTACGGCACTCCAGCTCTCTCAAGAGCTCTGCTTTGTGGCTGCTTGACCTTATATGCTGCTCTGCCTAGCTGGCTCTGATTCAGCCGAGCTCTTACGCATGCCTTTTGCCTGCAGTCTGTTCTGGCTTATAGCTCTTTGCAGAAATGCTTCAGCCTCCTGCTTGCTGGGTTTAGCCCAATGACAGTTACAGTTATTGAAGCCAGAGCATCTGCTGGGGAGCTGCCTTGCTGCCCTGAGGCTGTGGTGGGAGCACCAGATAGAGCACAGGAGGAAGGAAGGAAGGAAGGATAAGGCAGGCTGTTGTGAGGATGGGGGTTCATGCTGTGAGGTGCTGTTGAAATGGCTGCATACACCCAGGAGGAGTGCAAGAACAGAAACTCAGGAAAAGCAGTGGTGGTGTGGAAGGAAAATTGCATACACACACTTGTTAAAATGCTTGGGAATGTTAGGTTCACAAGCTGCAGCAGTATCTAAACACAACCACGTAAAGACATTGTGCCTTAAAACAGCATGAACATGAATGCTTTGTCATTAATTACCATTACAGACCAATTAGCCAACTTCACTTCTGTGTTAGTAATCTTTGTTTAAAGAATGACGGACTGTAGGTATCTGGGAATTCCATCTTTTCTCCAGAGCTGTACCAGCATTCTTTCAGAGCTTAGTGTGGCCTCCTTCAGTTGCTCCATGTACTTTTCCATGAACTTGAAAGTCTTGCTTGGTGGTAGCCCAGTCTGGTTGAACAAGGTGGCTCTCCAGAGCCTCAGGCCTTGCAGCAGTAGAGGTTTGAAGTTTGTTGGGTGGTGGTTTCTATGATGGATTGCATTAGCTGCTTCTGTAGTATGCCGCATCCTGTCTAGTGCAGTGGGGACAGTGAAAGCTGGGCCTTCAACAGCAACTTCCAACACTGTAGCACTTTCTGTGTCACTCAGGACACAAACGATATCACATTAATGTGTGCCCATCAGGAGCTGCAGCTCGGGCTCTCAGTAGGCAGTGTGTGAGAGCCTGACCCATTGCTGGAGGTCAGCACATTGACGCTTCAGTTGCCATTTTTCTATATCTGCTATATTTCAGTGCAGCGGTAGCCCTCTGTAGTTATGAGTAACGTCAGTTCTCGCAGGGCTTTGCTGAGGTTTCCAGATAGTGCTAATGGTTTTCTCAGAGGGTGCTGTTCTCCAGGGTGGATGGGGGAAGATCTGATATAGCGGAGTTTTTCTTAGTCATTTTTGGAAGGCAAGTTTGAAACTAGGTGAAGGTTCACGTGTGGACCAGGACTGCGTGGCTGGAGCTCCTCTCTTGTGGTGTCAGTGCTGGTGAGTCATCCCTGTTGTAGGTTCAATGGCTGTCATCAGTTCATTGAGCAGGATCTCGGACGCTCCCAGATTTACCAATAGATGAAGGCAAATCCTGCCCCAGGTGGACTTGAGAGGAATTCTTATCCACCCTGCTGGTCCCCTGACCAGGGAGAACTGGGAATGTTAAAGAGCTTCTGCTGGATACAGCTTGAGCCCTGTGACTGCAGAGCATGTCAAGGAGCACATCTACTCTGTAGGGTGGACATGGGCAGCTTGTGCCTTCTTTCTGCATGTGCTAAGAGTGAGCGCAGCAGGGCCCAAAAAACTGTGGTTTGATCTGGGTTGTATTTGCTTCTGGAAAGATGCTCAGACCTGAGAGTCTGGTCTGGATCTTGAACCAGCCTCTATTGTGTATAATGACACATCTCCAGACACTTTGTATTTGGCTATAGTGAACTGACAGAAAACTGAAGACATGCTTTAGGAGAAGGACTGCAAAGGGAAAGAATAGTGAAAAATGAGGGTATACCCTAACATGGCAAGGGCAAAGGCAGGGACATTGCATGGAGCATGGAGTGCCAATGGAGCAGATGTGGGCATGCACAAACGAGGAGACTTCCATGCCTAATTTTGACAAAGTAGAAAGTTCCCTCTTCTCACTTCTCCACTGACTACTCCTGAGCCTTCTCATTTCCGCAGTGAGCTCAGAACCAGTGTAATGATGGCGGCCAACACTGTCCCCACAAGGGGATCACAGTAGGAAATGGAGAAGGCACAAAGCTATCCACAGCCTCCAGAGGAAGACACAGACTTTGGGATTTAATAGTAAAAAGGTGAAGATCATAGATGGACAAAAGGAGTTGCATAAGAGAGAATGTTGTCATGCTACTGGTGGTGCATAAGGAAAACAACCACAGCATCTGTCTGGGGTAGAGGGAAGCATAGGGGCTTTGGACACCAGAGTGGCCAGATAGGCCTATGATGAAGATGGGGACTGGAGGAGGCTCTGAATGACAGGGTTAGCAGCAGAACAGAGCAATGGAGAGGTCTTTGCGTTTACCTGTTAAAGCTAGAGCACTGGCCAGATCACTCAGGGAAGACATGAAGACATTAGAGAGAGGTCTGGAAAGGAAGGGTGAGGCAGGTTAATGAGTCATCACTGCGGTGATGATAGATGACAGCAAAGCTTTCCTAATCCCACACAGACAGCCTTTGCCATGACCTTAACACCCCCCCTCCCAGCCGGGATTGCCCCACTACTATGGGGAGCTGGTGCCCTTGGGACTTTCCCCACTGGAGTGTGGCTGTGTGCCTGGGTCTGAGTGGAGGGAGGAAAATGCTGAGCATCTTGTCTTTTCATTGCAAAATGCCCCACACTTGCTTCTGTGGTGTGAGGAGGTGCAATGCAATAGGGAGAGGTGGGGGTGGGGACCGTGGCCAGCCAGGGAGCCCCAACCTCTCCCAGTCTCTGCCTGGTTTCTATATATCAATGTACAGGTGTTTTCTTTCCTTTTTGGGGGTATGATTCTATCAAGCAATTCATTAGGATTATAAGAGTAAAGTAGTCTCCAGTGTATCCTTCAGAGAGAGATGTGCTTTACACCAGCAAGGCAGTCTCATAACCTCAAGGGGTCCTCCACGCAGATCTTGGGGTCTCTGAAAACAAAACAGTGAGAAGGCTGCATATGGGGTAATTTAACAGGATGCGATCAGAGTTGCTGAAAGCAATTCGTGGGCAGCAGAAAGTCTGTAAAGTTTTCTTCACATTTTATGGCTGTTCATGAGTTAATGCAATGGTACGTTGTTTTTTTTTTTCTAAAGCAGATGAGGACAAACTTGTTTCATCTCTGGTGTATATATTGCTTTACCAGCTGTCATGTGCTCTGAGGCATTAGGGTGACTTGAGCAGGCACAGCCCTGTTAGCTGGTGCATTAATCATAAATCTGCCTCAAGAAAGAGAGTATGATTGGTAAGGAATGGTCGCAGTTTTGTCACATTCTCATCTCACAAATTCACCACCCTTGGTACAGTCTGAGGAGGTCATGAATAAAGTGGGCAGCCTCCTCTGCTTTGTGCTCCAAAATTTCAGTGCATTAAGAACATTTTAAGGCAAAATGCCAGTTTGAGTCAAATCTCTAACAGCCCTGAGGTACCTACCTAGGAACAGTACTGATTTGATAATAAATAAAGGTCCCTCTGATCTAGTTCTAAAAAGCGCTGAAATTTTCTCCTGAATACCTGGGTGAAATACAATTTTCAGCAACAGCTTCTTACCTTTTTCAAAGTCAGAATGTCTTCACCTTCCTTGTTTCTGTATAATCAAGCTGTAAAAATAAAGAATTGCTGCATGCCTAAGTACCTTTGACTATAGCCAGTATTTTACAAAGTCACTATAGACTTAGAATAACAGAAGTAAACTTCTACTGTTATGCAAACGAGGGTTTGATGAAACATTTAAGAGTGAACTGAATGTTCAAGTTGAATGTTAAGAAATGCTAAGAAATGCTGGTCACAGAACTGATTTTAAGACACAGTTTCTTATGTAATTACTTTAATGAGAGTAAACTATAGGTTCCAGCTGAAGTCCAAGCTTTTATCCACACTAGACAACACTGGAGAATTGTCTTCAGTATTAAAGGGCACTCAGTTCAGTGATGCAAAATATTCCAGATGTGCTAAAGGTCATTTTGAGCTGCTTTGTTCAAGATACAGGTTTACCTTAAAGTGTACCTGAGTGGGAAGCTTAACTATATCTCAGAGTAAAGCCAATAAAAATTCCTAGCAGGTCAGCTGAGTGATAATTAGGAAAGGTTATTTAATATTTCTTTAGAGGGACACTTTTTCCCCCTGTAATGGTAGAGTGCAGGCTACCAATGTAGAATAAATTATTCTGGGAAAACTCCAGCCATCACCCATAAAAGCAAAGTGCTGTTTGGTAGTGCTGTGATTGAATTTGTAATAAGTAAATAATAATGATTAAAAGAACCCATATATTTGAAGGGAACTCAAAAGCTACCAGGTGTAACTTTGAAGAGTTTTGAAATTTTGCATCTCAGAAAAAAATTGAAAAATGCCAATAACAGGACTCCCATTACCCTTCTTTGAGCACCTGATAATGGATTGAGGTAAGAGTTTACCTGTGTGATTCAGAGAAGTGCATATCTCTTGGGATGTTGTTACAAGTTATTTACAGACCTGACCATAATTTCAGTACTGATTTGCACCCTCTTCTTCTCTTAAAGCTGTCTATATAGTCCAGAGATTGGGGAAGTAGCTTTAAGTGAAAGCTTAAATAGCTTCCAGAGGAGAATATGTTGTCTGTTAGAAAATCATTACTAGTGTTTTTCCAGTGAATTAGCTCACTGCAGGCTCTAGGAATGTGCAGATACATGGAAGCAAATTCACGTGTGCCTTTGTTTTGACCAATTAATGCATCACAACCAGCCTCTCTTCTACAAAAACATCCCAAAATCCATAACAGTAAATGTCAGAGGTACTAACTCTATTTTTATTTTTTTCTATTTATTTATTCATTTTTTTAACTCTCAGCATGTATCTGTGTTGCAAGTGTAATGTTATCACTAAAACTCTTTCAAAAATCCCTGATCTTGGTCAGGCTCAATGTAGCATGCTTCACTAAAGCTTTTTACTCTCTCATCCTCTCACATATTTCTCCATGCAACTCCTTTTCACTTTGTTTTATAGGCTTTGTACAGTGGCACGTGCACTGCCTTCCATCTGAGGTGGGCCATGTCATAATCTGTTAAAATGCCTCAATGGTATGATATGAAGGTAGTGTTGGGGGTTGCCTTGGAAACTGTTCTGTGACTCTCCTTCAGACTGATTCACAAATATGTCACAGATACCCCAAATGACGACACAACTGATTTCAAGTAAATGCACAGTTATGGTTCTAATACAATTCTAGATTATAATAGTTGATTATCAATGCAAAGTGTTAATTTATAAAGAAAAACTGCCTGTCTTTCTGCTTACACTCTGCCTTCGAATTCAGATTCTGGCTGCAACACTGGCAGGTAAATGCCCAGAGACCTGCTGAGGTGTGTTTTGCTCCCTAAAGGTACAAATGAAGATTTAATTAATTTCACAATCAGGTGTTAAACTGCTGTTCATCTTGATCCCACCTCTAGACACAGATGGAGGATAGTTCCCTGCTCCAGTGTTTTGGAGTTGGGTCACAGACGTATTTTGCTGGCAGAGCTCCAGGTGAAACTCTCTGCCAGCTATCAGGGTCTGCTTCTGGACTAAGGCAGGAGCAGCAGTTGAATCCTACTTTCCTGCTCTTCTCAATGACAAGGTGAACTTCTGACATACTCTGTCACTCATGTATGTGATTCTGTCACATATAGTCACATAAACACCATTATTCCATGCTTGAGATTTCACACAGGTGTAGAGAAGCATGGGGACAAAATGTGTCATCCACTGACCACCACCACAAAATCTCAGCTTTCTTTAATTTCTTTAAACTTAATTTTATCTTTGAGCAGGTGTCTGCTCTTTTCTGTTGGTTCCTCTGTGTTGCCCCAGAGTGAGGACAGCCAGCAGAAGCACTGCTGTGGTCCAGCAGGTTCCCTTGGAGTTTCTACTTACTTTGCATAGAGACGAAAGTGTGCAGGTTGGTCTTTCTTATTTGTTCATTTGCTTATTTTAGCCAATTTCTACTTGCATTTTAGGAAACAGGGAAGTACTGCTCAATAATCACTGTAAATCACCAGAAAAAAAGCCCAACACCTTTTGTGATTTTTCTTCCTCTGAGAAAATTAAACTTGCATGCAATAAATCACGGTATAGCTTAAATCTTATGCATATTAACCCTAAAATCTATAGGTTACTTTTTAGGGCCTGGGTCCCCAGAATGCCAGGAGCACAGTTTTGTGCAAAGTAGGTGTGTGTCCCTGATGCAGCTGGAAGTTACACGGATCCATGAGGAAATGTTTTGGTGGTAGAATCATCATCCTTGTGATGCTCAGATGCTGGGATGCTTTCCTATGACCCCCAGTTTCCTGGGAAGGTAGTGGAGAAGCTGATGTGAAAATCAGCAGTGTGCTGCTGACAGCTGAAGTCCCTGCAAAAGAGAAGAACTTTCAGTGAAGTATCTCTCCACAGATAATTTTTTGTTGCTTGTTTGTTGCAAAACAGTCCTTGACTGCTTGCAAAACCAGCTTGTGGTGTATAGGGGTGGAAGTGTTTAACTTCGGATAAGATCTTTAGGGCCTGGAATGTGATGTCTTGCTTAATATATTAATTGTTTGTTTCATGTCCTAAAGAAAAGAAGTACCTATGAATGCTTGTGGCTGTTGAGGGCTCCTGTTAATTTATGTCTACCGGCCACAGTGTTAGAGAACCTTATTAAGGTACAATACTTTCAAAGGCCAAAAGTATGGGAGCTCTAACTCCTATTTCATTAGGAAGAACAATTACAAACCCTTTTGTGAAGCACAAAGGTTTCCAATCATTATATGAATGAAGGATGGGAACAATTTAAAACTAATGTCTCCTGCAAGGGTAGGAGAAAAAAGAGTCAGCTTTTAACTTGATGTACTCACTAGATATGGTAAGTAACACCAACGAGAAAATGAGGAGTGCATCATACAGTTCCTGCCAAGAGACGTATTGATCATTATAGAATCATAGAATAGTTAGGGCTGGAAAGGACCTTAAGATCATGTAGTTCCAACCCCCCTGCCATGGGCAGAGGTGCCTCACACTAAACCATGCCACCCAAGGCTCTCTCCAGCCTGGCCTTGAGCACCACGAGGAATGGAGCATTCACAACTTCCCTGGGCAGCCCATTCCAGTGCCTCACCTCCCTCACAGTAAAGAATTTCTTCCTCATATCTAATCTAAACTTCCCTTGTTTAAGTTTGAACCCGTTACCCCTTGACTATCACTACAGTCCCTAATGAAGAGCCCCTCCCCAGCATTCCTATAGCCCCCTTCAGATACTGGAAGTCTGCTATGGGGTCTCCACGCAGCCTTCTCTTCTCCAGGCTGAACAGCCCCAACTTTCTCATCCTATCTTCATACAGG
>JAOEHY010037618.1:0-18340 GCA_025447955.1 Psilopsiagon aurifrons | reverse complement strand
CTCATGGCCCTCCTCTGGACTTGTTCCAACAGTTCCATGTCCTTTTTATGTTGAAGACACCAGAACTGCACACAATATTCCAAGTGAGGTCTCAGAAGAGCAGAATAGAGGGGCAGGATCACCTCCCTCGACCTGCTGGTCACACTCCTTTTGATGCAGCCCGGGATGCGATTTGCTTTCTGGGCTGAAAGTGCACACGGAAGCCAGCTCATGTTCATTTTATCAATGAAAAGTTCTCAAAAATGAAAATGAAATGAAACTTTTCTCAAGTTCATTACGTCTCCTAGAGCTCTCTGTCTGGGAATAGTCTACCTACTGATGAGTAAATGCAAGCAGAAATGAAATGTCTCGCAGAAGCAGATGCACTCAGCTCCTCTGGTAGAGCATGTGTGGGGTTGTGCTATGTTTGAGGTGTGGTGGAAGAAAGAGAGCCGAAGAAGTAGAAGCAATGAAACGACACTGTACCTCACCTCAGCTTTAAAACCTGTGATGAACAGCACTGATAATCAGTTTTTGTCCTTTGCTGTTGAAGAAGTTGTCAAGGTTAGACTGGAGGCTGTTCTGCTGCAGCAAATGGACACATCTGAACCCACCACAAGGAGAGGGGGCATCAGAGAGGGCTGCAGCTTGTCCCTTCATGGAGGCCTCAGTATGATCAGCCTGAGACTGCTCTTCTTCCGGGATTTGCCTGCTGGAATGGACTCCCAGCAGTGGCTGCTACGGCAATAGCATTTGGCAGATTCTGGCAGCCTCTTGCTGTAGGAGGCCTGGGTGAGACATTTCAACAGCTAAAGTATATACTCCCTAGCTCAGACACAGGCCTGCAGGATTTTGGCTTCTGCCTTTCCCAAGATCCCTCTTCCCTGACCCTGCAAATAGCTTTTTCCCTGTGTCTTCCTTGATTCAGCATTGCTGCTCAGAATTTCACAGCTCTTCACCAGCCAGTCAGACTTTCAGCTTCTTTTGCACCCAGCCCTTGAGATCTGCCTCTAAAATTACCTCCGGCATCTTGGGGTTTCTTGTAGCATGCAGGAAGAAGCCAACTCACAGCTGGAGTGAATCAGCATAGTTCCCTTGGTTCAAGTGGTCTTGAACCTGAAGAGGTTGCTTGGCATTTTCTACACAAACAAGTTACTCTCTCTGTAATTCTTGTTCATGCCAAGTAATGAGAAGTGCTGTCAACAAAGAGGCTGATGATGAAAGTGGTGTTGGGGCTGAATTGTACTGTGAGGGACTGTACTGTACTACGGCACATCACCTGTATCTGAAGTAGCATCTCTAAGGAAAAAGGATTGAAGTTTCTCCACCTGTAAACCTTGCCCTTGCATAAGTGCTGCTTTCCCACCAAAAGAAAATGCACGAAATGAAGGAACCTCTGGTCTGATGCTTGGGGAAGAGAAGGAAGTGGTGTTACTAAAAACCTCATGAGAGATAAAAGCAAAGGAGTAGAGAGCTTGAGACAGGCGTATTTGATGATAAATTCTTTTTACCTTTTCACTGGGTGGAACAGCATCTTGCGGGGGTGCTTGTCAAACCCTGCTTATCTCTGTAGTATCTGTGTGCTTCTCTTTGCCCTTTCTGTGGGCTCAGGAGAGTCCCTCTGTGATGAGGAGAGTTGTGCTGTGTTTATTAGTGTTGACTGAATGTGAAAGGAAAGAAGTACAAATCTTTCCAGGGTTACTTGCGGGGGTAGGGAGCTGATGTGAACTCAGTAGTACTACTGCAGTGAAGTGAGCTGCGCTTTGCAGTTGTTTCCATGCTAGGCACAATTCATACAAATCAGGTAGAAAGCTGTGTGTCATGCTAATCACTGACTTTGTGAAGTGCATTTGGAGAGGGGATTTTTTTTTTCCCCAAGCTGAAAATAGCTGTGGCTATATTAGGGCTGTGTAAACTTTCTCAGATTTCTCTGGTCTGTAAAAATCAATTCCTTTGGCTCATGTGTCCACAGCTGTTAGGAAGGGAGTCTTTGCCATGGATTTAGTGGGTTGCTTCAATAAAACATCAGGGCAGGACACAGGCATTCAAGTAGTGCTTTATTGACCATAAATGCTCTGGAGGGAGAAAGAAGAGTAAAGATGCAAAGTTTCCAGGAGTGACCTTCCTGCATAGACCTACCATCCCCAGAACGCAGGGACAAATGGGTTTGTAGTTGCAGGCTGACAAGCTCGAAGTATGAGCTTTGATTTGCTAACAGGCAGTTTTAAAACCTGTGGGACTATGCACAGCCTCTGAAGATAACTCACTGGGAACAGATCTTGTATGTTTTTTTTTTTCCCCCGCCTTACTAACACTGCTATTCACTCAGACTTGCTCTGTAAAAGTGATGTGCAGCAGCCCCTTCCAAAGCTGAAAGAGCATCTGAGCTCAGATACAGAAGCAAAACCTCCAAAAATGTTTTTTTTTGGACACAGAAACTAAAAATCCAATCGAGACATAATTTTCTATATAAAATTTTTGCAGAGCCTAAAGGATTCAGTATGGATTGTTTCTGTTGGTATGATGTGTGAGTTTGAGCTCAACTAAGCTGTTTCCAAACAACCCGCAAAATTTGAGACAAACATGATGTTAAACAAAGAACTTTTCTATTCCATTTTTTTTACTTGTATTTTTTACTATTCCAGACACAAACATTGAAATGAAGGTTGCAGAATCACTCAGAATACATCAGTCATAATCCAATCACAGTGAAATAGCTAGGCAGAGGTGTTAATCAAAAAAGCACTTTCACTTGAACATCCAAATAAAAATGTTATAGATCCAGAGATCTTGTCTAAAGGACAGAAAAAACAATTTTTTTTGTGTGCAAATAAGTAAACCAGGGCTAAACTCTATAGTAAGATTCAGAGATTTTAGAAATGGCTTCAATACACCATGTAATTTTTTTAATTTTCTTAATTACACACAGTTATCATGCTTCACTTCACATAACTAATAGGTGCCTGCATTTCTCTTTCTCAATTACATTTCTTCTTAATATAACCTGCTGCAAGGGTAAACCAATAAGACAACATTTGCTCTTCTTCAGATTAACCCCTCTGAGTTTTCTTCTGGTTTGAGAAATTCAGATCTGGCAAAAATTTAAACAGCTCTCTGGTTCTGGGAGAAGTAGTTTTTGCAAAGTCACTTATTATGTGTGAATGTATGAATTATGTGGTAGAACGCAGCTCAAGTCACATTTTGGTTGGGTCTCCCACTTGGGTGTACTGGTTACTGTAATGACATTTTCAAAATATAACAGTGCAAGCCTTACTTAATCAGAAGAGAATCTTCTTTCAGGCCATGCAGTGCCTTTGGCATTCATTAATACACACTTGTGGATGAAATGTTTAAATGCTTGATTGTAGCCCTGTCTATAGTTAGGGTAGGGTTTGTGGATGCATAAGTTACATGCATGTGAGTTGTGGATATCTGCATTAAAAAACCCAAACAAACAAGTATCTAGATAGTGCTTTTCTCACTAGCTAAATACTGATTTTACATTGGGCTGAGAGCATTTTCAAATGCTTTGTCATGCTATGTCTTAACTCACTTTCTCTTTCCCCCATCATGGTGGCATTTGGTAGACACAAACCACTCGAACCATGTAGAGTACTTGGCAAGAGGCTTCAAGGGTCTGTAGGGAAACGTGCTGAGATGACATCTTTCTTCCTGTGTGGGTGGGTGCTGTGGGCTCTTTCCCTTAATAGTGGGAGGACCAGGAGGCAGGTGGTGTGGCCAGAAGTGTGGCTGGAGCACACACCACTCCCTTTTGTGAGTGCTCTTGCTATGGGTGCTGTACCAGCCTGCTGTCCTCTGCAGTGAGCAGCTTCCCACCCCATCCTGTGGGCTCTGCCCTTGGGAAGTAAAGCACAGCTCATGCCAAAGCTTCAGGCACCTCTCCTACACTTTTATGCTTCTGATGAGCTGGGGAAACCACAGCAGAGATGTGGTACAAAGTTCTTGGGACTGAGAATCAAGACCTGGTGTTGTGACACAATTTGAAGGTTGCTGTTTTAAAACATTTTCTTTCCTAGGAGGTTTTCTAGTGGTTTATCTCATTTTTAATTGATTTCCCTTAACTGCCTTGAAATTTTGTAAACCACGATTAGTAAGTGCTTTCCTCCTGGCAGGCAATAGTGTTGAAGCAGAAGAGACTGCTGGTGAGATGAAGTGACTCACCCTGGGTTAAAATGCCAGATCTGGCTCTATGTGTATTTGACTTCTGCAAACCATCCCTCCCAGTAAGGATGGCTAAGCAGAGATGGCATCTGCATATTAGGGAGGGCATTACTTTTCCAGCAGCAAGGCTGGGATCTGGGCTGAGTGTGTCCTAGTTGCACATCGTGTTTCAGGCCCATTTTGCCAGGAGCTGAGTTTTCTTGCTGACATGACCATGTCTGTTCTGAATAACATTTCTTTTAAATCAAAAGAAGGAAGACTGAGGTTCTTCTTATGACATGAAGAATCAAGTTTAAAATGTTTATAGAAAACGTCTGGTACCTCAAGCTCTAACAACACTTAATTTTGCAGGTGTAGCAAGAGTTTAGAGAGAATGTTTTCTGGGAATAAATGCCTGTGGTGTTTCACTTGGAGCCTAGGAAGTCCTCTTCAACTATTCTACCTTTTGTCCTCTGACCTGGAAAAATGTCATTTCTCAGTGCATGAAATTGACTGAAGTGATGTAGACATATTTCTTGAAGATATCTCTATTGAATTTGTAGAATTGCTGAAGGCATGATTTGTTATATTTTGCTGTGGTCTATATTGGTAACTGTTGTATTTGGGTAGTTGTGTTAGCAGATTTCCTTTATTGAGTATATATTTAAAGCTACATTACTTGTATGGCTTAAATGAGAAAGATACCCTATAGGGGCCAAACACTTTCTGGCAGCATCCAGCTGTAATGAACCAGGTATGTTCATGTTACAGGGTTATCGTCACAAAGCACTCCTCTTGCTGGCAAAATGGCACTGGTAAGTTTTGATGCAGTGTAGACCTGTTTCTTTCACCCGCTGTCTCTGTGAAGCAGTAGATCAGTTCACATCACAGTGAAGCCAGTCAGACCCTAGCTCCAGCAGCTCTCAGATTTCTACTAGTTTTACTGCATCCAGCTCTCAGATGAAGGCAATTAATTATTCTTAAATAGTTAAGTGACAACTGTAGTTGTATGCCCCAGCTGCTCTGTGATGTTTTATGTTTCAGAAAGATAATTTAATTCACCTTTTTTTACAGCATACATAAACCTGGGTTAGGAAGTACTTGTATGCTGTGTATTTATCACAATATTGGTGATGCAATGATCTTGGGGAATCCTTACTGGAGAGATCACGTCATGAAAGGCGCAAAAGTTTAGGTGGGGGCTCCTCCTCTCTGTGCCTGGGGAGATAATGCAACAGATCTGCCCAGAATTCCTGCTAAGGCAGATGGAGGACAGGGGAGGTGGTTTGAGACAGCAAGCACAGCTTCACTCTGGACAAGTCCTGCCTGACCAGCTTAGTGGCCTTCTATGGTGGAGTGAGTCCATCAGTGAAAAAGAGAAGAGCTGTGAATGTTGCCTATCTTGACTTCTGTAAAGCCTTTGTCTTGATCCTCCACAACATCCTTCTCTCTGAATTGTGGAGATAGGGATGTGATGTATGGACTCTTTGGTGGATGAGGAATTGGTTGGATTGTTGCATCCAGAGGGTAGTGGTCAAAGGCTCAATGTCCAGGAGGAGATTGGTGACAAATGCTGTCTTTCAGGGTAATGAGCCTTACTGTAGGAAATGGGTGGCCATGGTGGTGCCAGACAATTTACTTTCATGCCCTCTTTTGAAATACCAATTCCAAGTAGCTTCCTGCTTCCTCTTTTGTTTTCTGACCCATGACATGTAGTTCAGCATACTTACTTTTTCTCTTACCAGAGATTTGTTAAAAGTCTCACTCTCTACAGGAACAGAGTGAAATAGGATCTCTTCCTGCAGATCATTTCTGTCCTCACCTGGGAATTATGCTGGTTTGGACGATAGCTGTAAGCTGACTTGGGCTCTGAGGGACCTTCTCTACCCTTGCCCACAGAAAGCTGAGGGAGACTGTGATGCTTGCTGGGGCACCCCAAGAAAAGCAGGGGAGAATTCTTCTCTCCCTTGCATGCAAAAGGGGCCCTCTGAAGAAGGTAGGGGATTACTGTCTTCCTGGTACTGTTTGTTGCTACGAGATCTTGACATGTGGGAAAGGAAAGAGAAGAGAAGCTTCAAAAATTATAATAGTTAAAAAATCCCTCAAATCCCCTACCCCAAATTTTCTCTTTTCATATTCGAAGTCTCATGGTTTCAGTCTATTTCCCACTTTTTGGGGAAACAACTGGTGTTTTGGTGCTTTGGCTCTTGGTACTGTTACTGTGTGGTTTCTAGTGTTTTTTGTGGTATATAATAATATATAAGGAAGAAATTCTTTACTGTGAGGGTGATAAGGTACTGGAACAGGTTGCACAGATAAGTGGTAAATGTTCCGTTCCTGGCAGTGTTCAAGGCCAGGCTGGACAGAGCCTTAGGTGACATCATGTAGCATGAGGTGCCCCTGCCTATATCGAGAGGGTGGGAACTAGACTATCGTAAGGTCCTTTCCAACCCAAACCATTCTATGATTCTATGATTCTATAATAATAACATTTCCAATTTCAGTTTTCTTCTTCTTTTTACACTAATTCATCAAGCTACTTTTATTTGGTGCACGTTATATTTCATGTCTTTTCCAGAAATACCTGCCTACTCTTCAATACATAGGGGAGGTTATGCACTGGTGACACTGAAGAAAAGACTAATTTTTTGCTGCTTCCTATCCAAGCAGAATAGAAGGAGGCCTGTGGTCATAGTGTCCTCCTTGTTCCTGTTCTAGGGAAAAAATAATTATTTTTAGCTTCCGAGGCAGGCAGTTTAAAATAAAGTATATGGAATTAAGATAATCAATGAATCAGCCTCGAAGACAGTGATTCAGCTGTGATGCCCTGTGCCTTGCAGAGTGTAGCCCAGTGCTCCAGCTAGTCCTTTCCTTAGCTGCCAAACTGTGCTAACATGGGCATGAGGGCAGTGCATAGCTGAGCATTCTGGTTGTGTCTATATTTGTAATCTATACAGTGTAAGGAATGTTCCCAGGTGCTGGAACCTGACTATCTATACTCTTTAATTGCTGAAACAGTCCCACCAGCAGTGTTGGCTCCTGCTAGCTTGTGATCTCCTAGACAATTGCCAGGCAATTATTTGGAAGTTAGCACGGGCCCACATCCAGCAGGCAGTTCGCATCCAGCTTTCATCCTCTTCTGGAAAGAAGTGAGGTCTAGTAGTATGGATCCAGGTGACTCTGTGCCAAAGAACAGCCATTCACATGCTTGATTTAGTTGAGTAACTGCAGCTACTGTCTTTTGTCCTTTCCTAATGGACAGGAAAGCTAGATAAGCTGGCAGTCAGGAGGTCTGATGCCTCCTCTCATAGCGTATTTCTTAGCAGGAATGCATGCACTGAAGCTCTCTAATTGGTGAGGTTAAGAAAAAGCATCTTAACTTCCTCACATAATCAAATATAAACTTTATGCATAAACTGCATTCAGGAGTA
This sequence comes from Psilopsiagon aurifrons, assembly GCA_025447955.1. Taxonomy (NCBI): domain Eukaryota; kingdom Metazoa; phylum Chordata; class Aves; order Psittaciformes; family Psittacidae; genus Psilopsiagon; species Psilopsiagon aurifrons. Next base: position 10,769 of record JAOEHY010037618.1, on the reverse strand, counting down.
GGGGAGTGTTTGTTACCTTTTTAGTCACCACAGCCATTGCCATGAGGCTGGTGGGGTGCAGCAGACATTTGGTAGGTGCAGGAGATTCCCTGCAGAGGGGTAACCTCATGGGCCCTATGTGAAACACCATGGTGCAGTGAGGATCTTGCCACAGGGCTCACTATACCAGCCCCTTAGAGCATGATAGAAGCTCATTATACAGGGATAAATACATGGAAGTGCTGAGGAACTGAACAGCAGACTCCTTCTGTTTGGATGGTTTTTATTTGTGTCTTGTCCATTATGGAGTGTATAGCTGGTGTAATAATGAAAGAACTGACATCAAGAGCTACACAGCAATGAATGGCATGCCTCGTGGTTAGAATTCAGTTTACAACACTTGAATTTTATTTTACTGGCTATAAAAAAGAAGCAGAAGACTGCTTTGGGTATTCCAGTGCAACCTGGAAAGTAAACAGCCTCTCACTTCCTACCCAATCCAACCAAACAGAATACCTGCAAAAAACAAAGAGAGTGAGATGCATGCTTGGGGCAGTGTAATGTTTTGGAGGTTGACTCATTTAAGTCAAATTGCTTCTGGCAGTAGCGTAGCTGTGTATATAAATGTCAGGAAAAAAATATCTTGAGTTGAATTTACTTTTGTAAAGTTAATTCACACAAGTAATAGTTTGAATTCAAAGATCTTGCAAGTTGTCAGTTGTTTGTTCCCTAGTATATAAATCTTGTTATTAGAGATATATATTTAAAACATCATGGGGTTTTATCTCATGTAAACTTAAATATAAGTGTAAAAGTATTACAGTTTTCTGTAATACTTTGTTCTAGGAAAATATTCTTCATAGAAGAACACCATCATAATCTTCGGTTACTTACTGTTTGTGATAGTGTTTCAGTGTGCTTGGAAATGGTGTGAATCATTGACAAGTTTTGGCAGAACTTGATTTAAAAAGAAAACTGCTGTTTGCCAGAACAATTTACTTAATATGCTAATAGATTTTTCTCAGGGGGTGACTATTTTCTCACAGTTATCTGAATTTTCAGGGTGATTTGGTGGATAAGGGAAGAATGACTGATGGACTCGTGCAAAGCATTTGACACCATCCCACATGACATCCTCGCCTCTAAACTAGAAAGACATGGATTTGACAGATGGACAAACTATCTGGAAGGTTGTATTCAAAGAGTTGCAGCCAATGGCTCAGTGTCCAAATGGAGACTGGTAATGAATGATGTCCCTCAAGGGTCAGTGTTGGGACAGATCCTGTTCAGCACCTTTGCTGGCAACATGGTCATGGGATTGAGTGAACCCTCAGCAAGTTTGTGGTTCACACACACTAAGCTGTGTTGTTCGGTTGATATGCTGGAAGGAAGGAATGCTATCCAGAGGGACCTTGACACTCTTGTGAGGTGGCTAATGTCAACCTCATGAAGTTTAACTGTGCCAAGTGCAAGCTCCTATGCCTGGTTTGGAGCAATCCCAGGCACTGATATAGGCTGGGCAGAGAAGAGATTTGGAGCAGCCTTGCAGAGGAGGACTTGGGGGTGTTGGTTGATGAGAAACTGCACATGAGCCGGCTTTCAGTGTGCTCTTGCAGTCCAGAAAGTCAACCGTATCCTGGGCTGCATCAAAAGCAGTGTGATCAGCAGGTTGGGCAAGGGGATTTTCTCCTTCTACTCTGCTTTGGTGTTACACCATGGAGCACTGTGTTCACCTCTGCGGTCCCACTTAAGAATGATGTGGACCTGCTCAAACAGGTGAGGGGCCACAAAAATGATCAGAGGCTGCAGAGAGTTGGGCTTGTTCAGCCTGGAGAAGAGAAGGCTCTGGGGAGACCTTATGGCAGTATTCCAGTCCTTGAAGGGGGTCTATAAGAAATTTGGAGAGGGACTTTTGACAATGGTGTGTAGTGCTAGGGCAACGAGGAATGGCTTTAAACTGAAAGAGAGTAGATTTAGATTACATGTTAGGAACAGATTCTTCACTATGAGGATGGTGAGACACTGGCACAGTCTGGCCAGAGAAATTGTGGCTGTTCCATCCCTGGCAGTGTTCAAAGCCAGGAGGGATGGGTCTTGAAGAAGCATGGTCTAGTGGACGGCACCCCTGCCCATGGCAGGGGGGTTGGAACTAGATGACCTTTAAGGTCCATTTCAACCCTAGCTATTCTATAATCCTGTAATTGCCACCTATAGAAATGCTAAATCTACAAATCAGAGAGCATCACAAATAAACTCTGCTAGAAGCAATAACTTGTGAACAAATTCCTTCTTAGGAAGGAAGAGATATGCGTCTTCTCCTGAATAGACTGAAACAGAGTACCTTCCAACTCACTTGTTTATTAGAGTCTGTTTTCTCATAAAAGGATTTATTGGACCTAACCTATCGTTTATCTCTCTTTTTAACCTGTCTGTTCATTCTGGGAATCCAGAAAGAGTACCATACAACTTTACTGGCCATCAAAATATTATAGTTAATTAAAGATGCAAACTGAAAGCTCACTGACAGTGTTGTCTTACAAATAACTGGAGAAATATGTTTTGTTTTTTCTTAGACCAAACATGCTTTCATTTGTTTGTTGACAGCTATATTCTAAGTAAAAATATTTGAAGGCTTTTGAAAAATATGATAAATACATTAGATTGATACTCCAGAGGGTATTGACTCATAGCTTGCTAAAAGCTTTTTGGATGAACCTGTAATAAGCTATTAATGGCTTTTCAGAATTCTCCTGTGGCATTTTTCTTGGTAATATTTTCCCCCTCTCCTTTTCTCCCGTCAATGCAGCAGGTTATTCAAGGAAATTCCCTTCACATTGTCTCCTAACCACAGCTGAGGTACCTGCTTACAAAGGTACATCAGTGCTCCTTGTTTTGGCTGTGCACCCCTGGAGGAGGAGCACTTGAGGAGGGTGGCCACAATGCCTTTCCCTCCATTTTAAGCATCAGGGTGTTCAGACTGGTGTCTCAATGTTGGGGTGCTTCATGCAGAGGGCAGGAAAAAGGTGAGACAGACTTTTTAAACGTGGCCACAGAGAATAGTGCTGCGAGGGCTACTGAACTTACCCTGGAGCAGAGGAGGATGGAAGGTGGTGGAAGGCAGCACTTTCGGTCAGTGGGAAGATTTTGAACTGTTTGATGTCACTCCAGGAGTGATAAAGGGAGGGAGCATTGCAAGGCCCTGAAAACCTCTGCTCCAGGTGCTGTGGTAATAAAAACCCAAACAGGATGTATGGCAAATCCAGGGAAAAGTAAAAAAAGCATAAGCTGGAAGAAAAACTGAAGACAAAAAGGCAAGTTTAAAAGATAGCATTGCACAAGGCTCACTTAAAGGACAGATTTTGTAGACTGGAAAGGCTTTGAAGGAAACATAAAAAAAACCAAACTAAAAAAAGGTAGAAAAAGGCCTTTTTTGAATTCTAAGTCCCCCCAAGCGGTAACCACATCCTCCCTCTCTCCCCAGCTGCTTTCTTTAAGTGCCCAGCTGGTGCAGCTCATATGGGTGGCACTCACACTGGGAATGAGAATCTGTCACTTGGCCCTTATGAGGAAGCACTTCCTTCTGACCTCTCTGTGTGTGTTCATAATTTATGGCTGCAGAGTTTGTTCAGCTGCTAGGCTGGGGTCCGTGTGCCACCTTTCAGGACTGTTATGTTTTAAATCTGGCAGACCAAGGACAGGCCTGATGTATACCACTGCAGGCATCTGGGACACTGAACTTTGCCCTCCCCTTCCACTCACACACCATTACCTGGTTTTGGAAATGAGGTGAATTAAAAGAGCCCTTAGAGATGGGTTGTGTGTTGGCACTAACTGCTAGAATAAAGCACACGAAAAGCTTCCTCACTGCCAAAATTTTTTTAAGGCAGCATGCTACAACAACCCTTCTGCTGCCTTAGAATTCATTGAGTGGTGGAAAGGAGCTGGGAGACAATGAGACCCTGGGTGCAGGTGGTCTCAGGTCACAGCGAATCCTTGTAGGATGTGGCTCTGGCTGTGGGAAGGAAGGGCCTGCCAGAGGTGGCATCCCCTGAGCAGCAATTGCTCAGTCTGGCACCACAGCATCCTCACTGACAGCAGCAATGCAAATGCTAGATTTGTATCTTCGGGACTGTCAAGGTTTTTATCTGCGGTATGTGAGACAGCAGTTGATGAAATTGCACAAAATATCACCCAAGAAGAGCAGGACCCAGTGCACTTGCAGTAGCATCAGCTTCCTTCCACCTAAGCCAGGGCTTGCTCCAATTCTGAGGGTGGGCAATAGCAGAAGACAGTGTCAGTTTTCCACCTTGCAGTGTGTGAATTTTCAGCATGTGATATTGTTTTGCAGCTGAATTGCCTAAAATTCTCCCGTCTTTTCCTCTGCTGAGAACTTAATTAGCTCCCCCGCTGCAGCTAAGTTTTCACTGGTGTTGCACAAATGTATAGTAATGCAATCAGAAAAAATGTCTCAAAAGTGACAAAGTTAGATTACGTTTTTGTTCATAAAACTGCATAGGAACTTCGCACTGTAGAACATCTTTTCAGGACAACAAGAATATCCTTGTAGTTCCCACTTTCCTTTTTCCACTTATTTTTTCTCTTTACTCCTTTGTAATTTCTCCTTCTACTTCTTTATTATTGTCTTCAATCTGATTATCTTCTTATGTAACAGTTTTAAATATGCAAGTAAGTATAAGCTATTCCTCAGATGTAGAAAAACAGACGACACTGGAATAAAACAATCCCGGAATCATACAAAGTATGCTAAGTATTTCCAAAGATTGCCCCCTTGGGTGTCAGTTTAATTTCATCTAAGTGTTAATTTAGGAGCTGCTGTGTACATAGATTGCCAGCGCTTGTGTGGAGGGGAGGAGAGCCATTGCTCATAGGCAATCTATTGGGCAATGTGTGTTGGAAAACCACCACAATACATCTATTTCCCTCTCATCTGGGAAAACCACTCAAAGAGCTGGCAAGTTTACAAAGACAAGGAGGGGGTTACTGCAAATATCAAAGAAGGAGCTTGCTGCTTGTATGAGACAAAAGAGAACCAGCTGGGAAGCTGGAGCTTGGAGGATGCAAGTGGCAAATCTAATTGATGTGGCATTGCAAAAGGTCGAGCTCCTGCCTAAATAATGGCTCATGTCTTGGTCCACGTCAGAAGAGTTGCCTTGGTGTTAGCACTAGTGGGAAATATGTATCTGATTTCTTTCATTGTCAGACTGATTCAAAACCTGCAGAAGGCTGGATATTCAGGCAACAGAAAATGGCATTATTTTAGGGGAGAAGAGTGGAACAGGCACTGTGGAAGCAGCAGACACTGTGGAAGCTCAGCGGTGTCTACAAAGGTTATCAAAGCATTGCCTATAGAATAAATCACCGTCACACCCTCTGTACAGGGTTAACTTTATCTCAGATGTGCTTTTGTTAATATTGAAGGATGAAATAAAACCAAACCTCTGCATTCTCGTTTCTCTACCTATTGATTCTGCTACGTGCCTGGACAGGTAAAACAGTGCTTAGCAAGCTGACTGCACTTTGTGATTTGCTGTGCTTATTCAGGGTTCAAGAATCCATGCCACAGTTTTGGCTGCAAGGGTCAGTTGCAGCCTTTCCAAGTGGTCCAAGCAAAGACTTTTTTGATGAGACAAATCATTTGCAGACGCATCAGCGGCTAGAACTTATTTGTTGCAATTCAAAGTTTCAGGTAAAGTGAGTGTCGGATACTTTTTGGGCAAATTAGTACACACTATGGAAGATCTTCAAAGTCAGAAATACTTCTGATATGAAGCTTTTATGCTATTTTTTTTCTTATGAAATATTTGCATACGCGATGAAATGCTAGTTAGAAAATCAAAATGGGATCAAGCTTCACAAATGAATACCATCCTGCGAACTTTTGCTTCTGAGTCACCTTTGTTTATTCTTTTTTAATGTAGCAAGCCTCTCTTTGATATTTGTAATAAAACCCACAAAACCCCACTTATATTTAGCCTTTCTGAATAATAATCCCACATAAGAGGGGAATTTTTCTTGTGTTTTTTTCCAATAGATACTCATCCTGTTTTGGTTAAGCACCACTGTAAGCTTTTTCTTTTAAGTCTGAGGCTTTTTCATGAGCTTGCAGGTGGTGTAGAAAACACAGTGCTCTGCTTTTAACTTTCTTTTCCTGGTCTATGATAAAAAGACTCTACAATCTTTTCTAACTAGCTCTCATAACTAAGAAGAGGCTTGTGTGAGAAATAAAGAACATCAAAGGCAAGAGGAAGTTAACTCAGGTGCATGATTGGCAGATTGTCTTAAACATGGAAATTCCAGGCTATACTACCTGTTGAAAATACTGTGTTTCGTTTCCCCCTAATGTCCTCAAAATAAATAAATGAAACTACTTAAGCTCTGGCAAGTGTTGTAATGCTGTTAAACTGACCTCAAAATTGCATTCTGTGGAAGTTCATTTGAGAATAGGGGTCAAGTGAGCTTCAAATTCTGTAATTCATTTAGCTTATTGTCTTGCAAAAAACTGTGCATATTTAGGGAAGAAATCTGTACCAGTTATGAAACTCCACAGAAACTGCTGTGATGCCATGTCAATCTGTTTACTGTGCTTCTCAGCATCTGCTTATGTATACTTGCATTTTTGTGCACCCTGGCAATTTATCTGACTTCTATTAACGCTTAAGATATGCTTCTTAGCATACAAAATTATTTGTATTAATCTTTCCAATGGAAAAGTTCTAGCAAAAGCACGCAGACTTTGGTTGAGCTGGGACCACATTCACACTCCTGAATTATGAATTGCTGTGTGCTGTTACAAAGAACTGAAGTCTGGTCAGGGTTTCTGTATATTCTTCCTTTAATGTTGTGTGGGTTACATGGATTTATACATTCCCCAATTTGTGTAATTCAGTGATTTTTTTTTTATTATTATTATTTTTTTAATAAGGTGAACCAGCTTCATTTGTGAAACAATGGTCCCAGGCAGAAGAGTCATCCCCAATAACCTGCGTCCCTTGTACGTCATCTCTCAGAAGATACAAGGCTGAGAGCAGCAATGAGCCAGTTATGGCTAAGTGCTCATGAGTCCTCAGATGCCTTCACTGGAGCCTCATGCCTGAGGCAAATTAAAGGGACCTGCTTGGACAGTGAGCTATAGTCTTCCAGGTGTGATAATGTAACAAAGTCTTTTAGACAGTCCTTGGTTTTCCCAGGACCTCTGTCCCCTCAGGCACGCAGAAGCTGACCAAGTTTCAGGGTGACACTTCTTTGGCACCTCCCATATGCAGGAGCAGGGGAAATGAGGTTAGGGGATTTCTGTGTTCACTGAGCTGTGCAAGTATGCTGTCCTGCTTCGCTGATCTTCCTATGCTACCTTCCTCTGCAGTTTTATTTAAAGTCTACTCCTTCCTTAGCCAAAAAGCACTGTCCAGAGTGCAGCTGCCACAGATGAGGTCTGTGGACATCCATCACTTGCCTAGCACTGTGACACAACCTGCATTCTCCCATGGGACTTTTGTTTGTTGAAAGATGAGGGTTGCTCTGATTCCATTGCAGACGCCCTTGTGCCATGTTGTTTGCGGGACTGTGAGCCACTAACTTTAACAGAAACAGTGGGAGATGTTGCAGATATCGAACAACATCATGTTTACATATGATATATAGATGTACATAGTACATGCTGCATTATGCATGGCTGACATATTGCAGAGCGTGGATAACTTGAAGAAGCAGATCTTCTGTTTTTGCAGACACTGAGCTCAGTCATGAAGTATTTTTTCTGCCCAACTATGATAAAACATAGTAATTCTCGTGCCTCTCACATGCCTGCCCAAGTGCCATTCAGAAGAACAGGAGTACTGGCACCTTGTTCCAGTGTTACATTATCTGTACTTAATGATGGCAGATGCCCATCAGCAGCTTGCTGCTGTGTCATATTAACATGTCTCCAGGCAAATGTAAGAGATGCTTATAAAAGAAAGCAGCTGCATTAAGAATTGTACATTGCTCTTTCCAGTATTAGAAGAATGTCAGAGAGGTGAAGCACTTGTCCTTTTTACAAATTAGCTGAAAATGTATTTTTGGCAAGATTCTCATATCAGACCTTTGCTTGGCATTCTGTAGGGCCCTGAGATGTTGGCTGGCGTTTTGCCATGGTCATGAAATTTGGCCTTCTCAATTCAGTGTTTAAGGACAAGAAAGTAGGATTTCTTGGATTCACAGATCACTGGAAGAGAGAGATACATTGCTCTGAAAAATAAAAGGAAACTTGGTCTTCCAGGAGCTGCCTCAGGGGTGCTGTATATTTGCAGATGTAGAGCTAAGAGGAATTTCCCTTTTCTGTAGTAAGGAGGATAGTAAACTCTTCAATGACCTGTATAAATAAAATCTCAAAGCTTTCTGTTAGCAAAAAATTCCATTGATCATCATCTTCAAAGACAAGAAATTCAAAGGTTATGACTGGTTCTGTTCTTGAATGAATTTGCTGTTGAAAGTTTGAAACATAATGCAGTCCTAGCTTACCATATCAAAATACTTTGTTTCAGGGGCTAACTAGTTTTCTTTAATTGCAGGGAGTCAGATCTTTCTCTTTCAAGAAGTGCATCTCAGTTGCTGAATCCTTGGTTTGTCCATGTCGAAGAACATCTGTAGTAAAGAGACCCTGTATGGCTTTTTACCTTCAGAAGAAGACAGTAAAATTTGAGTGAACCTAATTTGTGAGATGTGCCTAGAATTTCTGAGAGGTGATCCTCAAACATTTATTCTTTACAGGTGCATTCTACCACTGTAATACTTATTCATTAAAGACAAAATACAGTATTAGTAATTCCAAGTCTTTCAATTGTAAATCTTGTCATATTTTTTTGTAGCCTTTCTCTTAAAGGATTTGGTTGGTTTTTCTTTATGCTTTAAGGGAAAGTTGATGGTGTCAAACTTTAGGCATTGGAAGTTAAATGAAGTCTGTATGTTAGTGGGGCTTCCGAAGCACCTGAGCTTCTTAAACTTGCTTTTTTTTTTTTTCAGGTTACATGAAGGCTTCCTGCAGACCTGTATTGAATGCAAAATTCCAAGCTTACCAGCTACTAAGAAAGGATGGAGGGCAAAACAGAGCCAAGTTTTGTAGAGCAGGGAATGGAAACTTATCCTATGTTAAAAGTAGTCCTTCAAAAAGCTGAAGTGATATCCAAATGAAGAAAATGAAAAAGGTCACAAACCCTGGCAGATTAAATGTGTAACTTAACTGTCCAAAAAAGAGTTTGAGGAACAGCTAACAGAAGTAATAAATCTTTCTCCTCCTGCATCAAGAACAGGAAGCTTGCCAGAGAGTTTGTAGTGCCAATAGGTATCAAAGGATCACTTAGGTAAGATAAAACTGCTGCAGAACAAGTAAATAAAATCTTTTCAGAGTAGAAGGAGCCAGGGAGATTCCCATCTTGGAGCTTGTCTTTATGAGGAGCTCATCAGATTATTGGACCAAAATTGACCTGGCTTAAAAAATGACATAGCCTAAATGAACTGCAATGAAGCACTAGAAGCAGATGGTGTTAATTTAAGAGTTTTAGGGGTATTCAGGGGTAAAATGCCTGAGTGATTAATGTTGATGTGTAACCCCTTGCTTTACACTGCTTTTATACATGGTAAATGTGATACTAGACTTCAAAATGCATTCCACCAGAGGTCCTGGAGAGTACCGGGCATGTGATAATAATATCCACAGTAGGAAAAATGGTAAAAATGCTAAATAAAAAAGGAAATAGTAAACACACAGGTAAATATGACATGTTTGGAAAGAGGTAGTAGTACCTTGTGTAAAGGGAAGACTTACCTTACTAACCTATTTGTTCTTTGAAGTGGTTCACCAAAACATGTTAGCTGAGGCCATTTGATATGGACTACCCATATCAGAGAAACGGCTTTGGCAAGAATCCTTCAATAAGTCTTTAAAGTAAATTAGATAAACATTCTAGGTGTAAAAGGGAAGGCACAGATAAATAATATCTGAAAGATAGAAACTGGGGGTGGGGAAGGAACAGGCAGCTTTCCTGCTGGGGCAGGAATAGCAACGGTGCTCCGTGAGGGTCTGCACTAGAATCTGGGATGCCCATGTTCAGTGGTACTCATAGCTATCCTTAATAATGCAATGACAGCAAGTGGGATAGAGGATATTCTGCTCCATAAAATTCTGATCTGACCTAGTACTGCTACTTCTGCTATGTTAGGTTAGGAGGCACCTCTACTCTCATGCATCTCTCAGCAGTTTTAACTGCTGACATAGATATCTAAATCAGATGACTAAAGTAAAGATGTTAGGAACCTCCACTAAGCTTCTCAATACAAACTTTTGAATGCTGGGTGCCTGGCAGTTGAACAGTGGATGCTCATGTCTCTTAAATAGGCTTCTTAAATCTCTGTCAAAATGTTTTCTTGGGATGCCAACCTCATGAAGTTCAACCAAGCCAAATGCAAGGTCCTATACCTGGGTCAGGGCAATTCTACAGGTTGAGTGGAGAAGAGATTCAGAGCAGCCCTGCAGAGAAGGACTTGGGGGTGTTGGTTGATGAGAAACTGAACATAAGCCAGCTTCAATGTGTGCGCACAGCCCAGAAAGCCAATCATATCTTGGGCTGCGTCCAAAGGAGAGCGGCCAGCAGGTCGAGGGAGGTGATCCTGCCAGTCTACTCTGCTCTTGTGAGACCTCACTTGGAGCACTGTGTGCAATTCTGGTGTCCTCAACATAAAAAGGACATGCAACTGTTGGAACAAGTCCAGAGGAGGGCCATGAGGATGATCATGGG
>JAOEHY010037617.1:0-31636 GCA_025447955.1 Psilopsiagon aurifrons | reverse complement strand
GGTTTAGTGTGAGGTGTCCCTGCCCATGGCAGGGGGGTTAGAACTGGATGATCTTAAGGTCCTTTCCAACCCTAACTGTTCTATGATTCTATGATTCTAAAGAGTCTCTTCCCATTGCTGATAATCAGTTTGCGTTTGGCCACATTTAAACTAATAAACTAAGAAGGCTTGTATGTACTTGATTTGATAAAGCAAATGTAGCCTGCAATTTCCCTTCTCAATGACAATTCTTAATATTCACAGGGCATCTCAGAACAATCCTTTCTCTCACAGCTCTCACGTGTGACTGGGCTGCATGTGTCATCCTCCAGAACATGGTCTGGCCCCTCACCACTTTTGCCTCCGGCCGAAGACTCTGTGATCACCATCCATTTCTCTCTTACTCCTGGTTTCCTTCAGCTTGCAGAGAATGGTATCTTCCTGTTATTTCTCAAAGTCTTTTTAGTGAACAAGTTAAAGATCTAATTCTAAATCAGAGAAGCTGAGGGAGAAGCAGTTTGTCCATAGTAGGAACCTTTTCCTGTTGAGGAAGTGCAAGATGTATGAAAATGATTAAGCAGATTCTAAGAACTCTGGGAGAGTACCTGTCTGCCTGGCCATTCTTGCATTGCTCCGGTGAGGGGCTTAACCAGGCTTCATGTTTTTGAAGTGTGTCCTATTTTATGGGTCTTGACTTGATTTCTGGGGTGTATATGTAGCATCATTGAAGGTCTAAAGCTGCAAGTAAAGACAATGAGAGTTTCATTGGAGTAATGAAAAATACACTTATTTGGTACAATTCGAGTTACTTCAGGTTGTTCAAGCTCTTAGTTAGACATTGACTCTTCAGTTTATTTCTTACAAAGCAACAGTATGCAATGCTGCAATTCTAGATTAGTCATTGGCTCAATTCAAGTTCTCAGTTTCATTAAGAATGGAGTACAACTAGGAACTGAATGTGTTGTAAGTGAGGTTAACTGAAAAGAGGTAAAATATTAGGTATTAAAATGAACAATCTGCGCATTGCAAGACTGGGTGTTACTGAAAGGAAAGTACAAACCATATTAACCACTGCTACGCAGAGATACAGAGGCTAAGAATGAGGTTATAGAGAATCAGGGCATACGTAGTTGTGTGTGTGTGCAGTACCTGTGACACAGAGCAGTGAACAGTGACAGTGGCCCGAAGCAGCCACAGCACACCCAGAGCAGCGGTTGAGTTGCCACAGCAGCAGCCTGCAGAAGGGGAATTCAGAAGGATGTCAGGTGGGCAGATGACTGAGTCACACTCGGTATTTATTAAACTAATATTCTGCCCAAGAACTGAGCACACACCTCTCACTCTCGACCTGGTTTTTCACAAGCAAGGCATTGCATTTGGGTAGATGGGATTGTCTCTGGGAGACAAAGTGTCAGTAGAAGATAAAAAAATGTAGGCTAGGTGAATTGTGTTACTAGATCTAGACTTTTGGCATCTTGTGACACTTATTCCTTTGTATTTGAAGCTGTGATAGTAAGAGCTTAAGCATTGTTTAAAAAAAGTGAGTGAATTGTTTTACAGGAAATCTGCTGTGTTTGTTTTTCATATCTGCTTATGTTCCATTTCTTCCCGGCTCTGCTTGTCCAGCAACCACGGTGTTGGTTAGCACTTCAGTGTCCCAAGAAAGGGGAGGCTGAATATAACAGTCACTAAGTTTAGCTATTTTGTCCTTCAGAGTTATCTTTAGGATTTACAACTAGTTGACCAGAACACATTGCTTATGATTCACACTTGGAAATTTATTGGCAATAACTTACACTAAGTATTAGAAAAACATGTATGCTTTCCTTCACACAGCCTCTGTGCTACCTCTACCATGGTCTTCTGGGGTGTTTGAGAACACTTTACTTGTACGCTCCATGGTAGGATGATAGCTTAAGCTAGCCTGTTTCATCTTGTCCGTATCAAACACTTAAAAATCCTCATGCAGCAGATATCTATTTTCAAGCACACAAAAGGCCAAATCAGATTGCCATCTTACTGTCTCTTTCATCTCAAGACTGCTGTGAAGGCAGATTTACCAACCCAACTGGGATCAATGCAGCACCAGTGTATTTTAGGCTACTGTCTCTAATCACTTAAGTGTTTCACGTAAGTGTCATTCACTCAAGATTAAGCTATTCTTTTGATGAGCGTAGGCTACAGTCCTGATGCTTTAGTCTCTCCTCTGAAACAGTTCTGTTCTGACCCTGCTCTAAAGATGCCTGCAAAGGGCTTCCGACTTCTAATAGTTTATTCCTAAGGCCATTTGCTTAGAAGGTAGCTTTTCCTTCTTCTCAGTAACTTAAGCCACAATCAAGCTCTCACTAGTCCTGCATAAAAAGTGAGGACCTAAGTGCAAGTCCTCAGCAAGACCATGAGGTAAGACTTACCATCCTAGTGCTAGGAAGGCATGCGCCTAATATAGATGCTTGACTCTCCCTGTGTGTTACATAGGCACAAAAGAGTGGGGTTTGGAGAAGCCAGCAGGTGAAATATCTGTGCTTGCTCACAGAAGAAGGTGCCAAGGAAACCTTTGCAGATTAAAACACATGCACGCATGCGTGTGCTTGTTCTACTTACAGTATTTGGGAATGCTGCTGGACTGCTTTGGAGGTTTTCACTTAAGCAGCTCTGACACAACCTGAGAACTTTTGCCCAAAAGTTTTCCTCCTGCCTGCATAAATATCATGGAGTACTTGCAAGTTAGCTCATCATCTATCCATTTCCTATTTTGAAGGCAGGCGGGGAAAAGCAAGCTAAAAACTCAGCTAACCAATTCAACAACTCTGTACAATTGCTATAGGTGTGTGCCATGTAAAGAAATCAGTTGCAATAGAGAAAGGTCCAGTATTTGGCAGGACATTGGCTATCTAAAAATGATTAACTTCTGAAGTCACAGCAGAAATATGTAACAGGACTCATCACTTAGTTTCTCTGTATTTCTGTTCCATACACAGAAGCAGCAAGTAGTAGAAAGCAGCTGCCCTGTGAGTTACAGATTCTCTGGTAGCTGAGGATACACAGACAGTATGGTCGTTACATAAAACCAAACTGCTGCTTCGGCATGAGTCTATAGGTTATAAAAGCTCCCTGAAAACCAAAATACAGAGTACAGTGCTCATCCGAGCTTATCCTAAAGGTGACAAGATTTTTCATCTTTGGCATTTCGAGAATAAACTAGAATTTTCAAAGGATTTATTTCTCCCCTTTCTTGAGCTATATGGATGGAACATAACGGTGTGCCTTAGGAGATTTCTGGGTGATGGGTTAGTACAAACTGTGGACATTGCTCTGACTTGCCATGTTTCCAGGGTAGATAACCACTGTTACTGTGGTTTTGAACCAGGGAAAGTCTTGCCTCGATTTTGCACCTCCCTACTGGCTCCTGCACTGCGACACTGCACTGTTGGAAATGGCCTCCCCTTGTCAGTCTCAGGGGGATTTGACTGTTTTATTAAAAAAAAAGTAAGTATTCATTTTCTTGGTGTGCTGACATATCAGAAAGATCCTTTAGCAGCTGCAGTTATAGCAGGTAGTCCAAACACTTTTCAGCCTTATCAGAGATAAGTATTGTCCATCTGGATAGTTGGTGTGACCAGAGCTTGGACAGCCTAAGGAAGTCAACCAGGAAAAAAGGTTGTATGTCATCTATGAGAGCAACATGATAAATCAGAAGTGCCTTACAGTTCTAAGTTTAAGCCCCTCACATTGCTGAGTCATGTGCAGACATAAGCTAGCAGTGTCTGAGGGGAGTTTAATTTCTTGTCCTCACATCTCATTGCACAGCTATTCTGGAATTTGACTTCTGAAAGTTGTAAATCTTTCTGACTTCCATCTTATTTACTTTTCACTGTATTTGCTGCTGGTTTGCTGGCACAGGGATAGATACTGTTCTTTATCCCAATTAGATTTTCTCCCTTCTGCATGTTTATTCTAGGTATATTTAGAAAGTTCTGTTGCCCTTATTCTTCATTTTGTGAATTCATGTAGAATTAGAAGAGGTTTCTTCCCATAAATAAGTTCCTTCCATAAATAGTGCTTCTCCTGTTCTGACATGAGTTACTTATCTCAAAAAATGGCCACCAGAATGATGATATTCCAGACTGCATTTTACAAGGGCTTTGCTTTTTCTGTAGCTCTGTTGGAAATGCATAGACCAAGGTTGTAAAATTGATTCCACTAGTTTCACATTTGCATCATTTTAGTGGCTTAGTCATCCCATAATCACCTGGTACACATACGTACATTACAGCAGGAGTTTTAGGGTGTTAATCCCAGAAGTCTTACAGTAAAAAACTTCATGCCATTTCTATTATTGCATACATCAAAGTAATTTAGGTTTTCCTTTTACGGTACTGTTAATAATCTTTTACTGGATGTGCCTGAATACTATTTGCAGATTTCATTAGCATGCTCTACTTTTTGTTCTCAAGCCATTTGTAAAAGTATTACAATGGGTCTATTTATAGGCTTTCCACCCCTTGACATGCCCCTTTGCAATGCAGTCTATGTGGCAGAAATACCATCTCTATTTTTCATCATGAGCCCTGAGGGACTTTGCTGCAGATTGTCATAGTGCTAGAATCAGCTCTGCATAGGGCAGTTCGTACAAACAACTACAAAAAAGTTCCTAACCTTTCTAAGAAATTCAGAACAGGAATGTTATTTTTCTCCATCTTGCAGGAGGGCCTTAGAAGTCTCAAGCAGTTGTATTCGAATTTTAGAGTATGTCCCTGTTCCATGTGTGTGCCTATTTATTTACCCAGGTCTTCCTAGCAGGAGTTATCCAAGACCCTGAGGCAGCCTCTCTGTCAGCAGCTGAGATCCCCGACCCTGCTTTGCTTTTTCTGATGTAAGGTCTGACATGGTAGTAAGTGGGTACATTGGTGGCCAGCCCTGTGACTTTAGCTGAAGAAACTGGTCAACAAATCCTTTTCTGCCACTCTGTCTCTGGTATGTCAGCATGGGGGAACTAGGGTGTAAATCTTCCAACCTTTTTCCTTTGGTCCCCCTAAACTTGGTGTTCTAGTTCTGGGAGGCTGATGGACAAATCTCTCAGCTTCTCTTTGGTTTTCTAGGGGGGAATATTGCAAGATCACATTTGCCACTGACAAGAAAATGGGAGGAAAGTTATTAATGGATTGATTTTTATGGCTCTAGAAGCTTTCAGTGAAGATCCTCTGCTCCCATTTTCTCTCCAGTGCAATCCATTCTGGTTTTCTCTTCAATAATTTCCATTCTAATAACCTCAGGTATCTCTACTTAAGTTTATATCTACACAGATAATTTTCTATGTGACAATGGAACACCTGATTTTGAATACCAGAAAATTTAATCTGGAATAAAAGAATGGTTTGACTTTGTAGCTTTCTGGTTCTACAGAATAAAAGCATAGATACATAAGCATTCCCAGTCTGGATTAGACCTTATATAGGTCTAATACTATACCTTATATTTAGAGGTGACAAGAAAGAAGAAGAAGGTGGAAGTAGATGAACAGCTGGCCGATAGAGATACATTTGTCCTCAGTGTATGTCATCCACATTTCTAATAGCTGAAGATAGACTTGGAATAAACTTTGCTTTCCAAAGACAGAAGGCATTTATGTGTTAACTTTTTGGTACAGAAATATGCAGCAGCATTGTGAACTTTTGCTATTCTAACACATAGTTAATCTTTTTTGTGTTTCTTAAAGTTTTGTCCTTAGAAACTGGCTTAGAGTTGTGCTACATCACACTCTATGTGCACATATGTTCCCTATTATCAGTGCAACATGTAGACCCCTTTGCAGTCCCTCCAAAGTGCCGCCTCTCATTTGGCTCCTTTCATCTCCATCAAAAATGAAAAATTTGAGAGAGGATATGAAACTGGGCAAAAGTGGCCACATGGAGATACTCCACAGATTTGTTTAATGTTATTACATACACCTTGACCACAGTATCATTTTACATGCTTTCATGGCTATGCTGCATGTTTACCAGACGTATTCAAGAAGCTGACTAAATTCATGCACAGGTACTTTCCTCAAGCTGATCAAATTAATTTAGAGCCTTTGAAGGTGTACGGGTGGTTTACATTTTCATCTCCAGTGTTTGTTATATTGTATTTGTCAGTATTAAATTTTCATTTGCTATCATGTTGACCATTTATATATTCTTCCTAAGTCTCTCTTAAGTACCATGGCCTGTGCCTGCGGAGAGTTGTTTTATAATTAACTTACATGTATAATCTGCAGATTTTTTATCTAGTATTTCCTCTTCCAGATGGTAATATCTTAAATGATAATGGAATTAACACACAATCTTGAAGAACCTGTTCCTAATTTTTGTCAGTTACAGCATAAATATGTTTTATTTTTTTTTTTATTTTTATATTTAGCCAGTTCCTTTTTATTATATTATTTGATTCTTATTTCAGGGCCACTTAATTTCTTAAACACTATTCTGAAAGACTAAAAAAAATGTAACATACCTCTCCGTTTTCCATCATGTTATGACAGTTTTTAAGTAATGCTTTGAGATTGCTGGAGCATGATTATCTTGTACAGCAAGCATGCTAGTTAGACATTAGCATAGCATCTCATGAATTTCGAGGCATTTTTGCCTTCTCTCAATATCATCTCAATACATTTGTTGGATACATTTACAAAGTTTATAGAGCTGTGCATTTCAGGAAGAACCTTGGGTTATTTTACAAAGCAGGCAAAATCATGGCCAGCCCCTCAAGCCTTTAGTGCTGCAGCTGATTTAGGAGATATGTTCCCGTAATGGCTGGGGTTAAAGATGAGTACTTTGAGCAGTATGGATAGGAAGAGTTTATGAGCCAGTGCACTGTCAAAATGTGCTTTACCTCCTTGAGACCATCACAACTTTCTTATGTCACAACTTCCCTGTCTTCTTTCCCAGTTAGCAGATTATTAATAGAATACATGTTAAAAAGTATTTCAACAATGATTTTGTTATGTGTAATGTTGTCAGTGATGTTACAGTCACATGATTATTCAGATAAACTCAGATAAAGTAAGTTGCATTCATTTCTTGAGATAAACGCTTTGATTTATTTAATCACAGAGCACTTTTATTTTGTGATTACATTTTTATTGACCAGAAAAGCAAATACACAATAATTTGGTTAGACAGTCAGAAATTGAAATACTAAATCATGATTTAAGAGATCACATCTCTTAGATAAGCAGCCTTGAGTATTATCTTCTCAAAGGAATATTTGTAGTAAGCAGCTGAAATTTGCTGTAAACACAGCTTCCTAAATGAGATCTGTTAAAATCGTGGTTTGCTTGCAAACATTTTATGAATAAAGAAAGCCATAATGTTGAATTTGTGAAATGATATTTTTGCGTGGTGAGCTGCTGGTCTCCTGTGCGAAACCTCAGGACCTATTCCAGATGTAATTGCCATGGGAGCTTGTGGACAGGGTAGCATCAGAGGTGAAACCTGGTGATCTGAAATCAATCTGTTCCAAAAGAAAAGCGTAACATGGAGAATGGTGACCCATGCAGTCCAGACTGTACTCATTAATTTTCCTGCAGTGACAGTCTCATTACAGCTACACTGATGTTTTTCCAGCAATAGGGACACAGTAGGCTGTCCCCACCCCATCCATCCTGACGCTATCCTTCCAGCCCCCCAGTTCCTTGTGCTCCTTCACCATGCTAGAGTGACTGTCCATGGCACCATGCACTGAAATGGTTCTGAAAATCAGCCCAGCTAAAATTAGCAGCCACTGCTTTGTGGAGTTATTTTTTGGTGTAAGCTCTCTGCTCTGTTTGCTGACCAGTTGCACAATCACAACCGAGGGGCATTGCAGGGGTGGCGGGAGCAGCAGCGCTGCCAAGCTCAGCTTCAGCAGGCTTGCCATTAGCTGTGTAATCCTCACCTACATAAATCCAACAAGCAACGTTTTGATCCTGTCATTGATTCCTCTCTGCTGCCTCCTGCCCTGCTGGGGCACAAGCTGAGCAGTGACCCATGCTGGGCAGCTTTCCTAACTGAAAAAACATAATCTAGCATTTCTCCTGGTTTATTTTTCAGTGAGATCGATTTCCTTATCCAGAAAGTCCTGTGGTGACACTAGCGTCTGTCCTGGAAAGAGGTTGACGCAGGACTGAAAAGTCTATGTGGCGAGGCATGAGCAAGAACCTTGCCTGTATTCAAGTAGCACTGTTGCTGAATGTGACATCAGAGTTTTGGTAGCCCAGCAGCCTAATTGGTAGCCTAGTCTGCCCTTCCAAATTATACCAATTGAGGAAAGAGCAATAACAATCTTACCATGGATTTTGTATCTTTTGTATGTTACATGTTTTAAAAATTTGCTTCCCCAATACCGTGGGATTGGCGGAATCACTCTTCAGGGGCTGGATTTGGTTTGATTTGGGGGCCATTAGCCTTAGAAGCATGCTTGGTTATGAATTGACTATATGAATTTAATATATGAAAAAATAGAAGTTTAAAGCAAATTAAACAAAATGGTGAGCAAACAACCAATGTCAAATATGTCAGATTTAAATATCAAGAGTAATTGTCCTATGCAATCAAAACCAGCGGGTCAGGGTCCTGCTTTGGAGACATGGCGCAGCAATCCTAATTCATAATCACTCTCTACACATCATTTGTAAATGCTCTGATGTTTATTTTAAAACTTTTAATTTAGAAACCAAATGTATAATGTATTGATAGTTTGCCATCAGGAAAATATTCCTAATTGGGAATTTAACTTGAGAAAACAAGAGTTTGTTGGTTTACTCATCTTCATAAGCAGTTTTCCCTGTACAAACCAGCTGACAGCTTCACATTATTCTTAGCTGTAGCATCTGCCAGTATACACAATGTGTCGTCTAAAAGTGAGCATCAGAGTAAACAGTCTTGCCTCAATGACTAGAACAACTGAGAGAAACAGTTCTGTTAGGTAGCATTACTGATGATTTAATCAGAGGATAGTTTCCACCAGACTCCACAATTTCTCAAGAGGCCAGATGGGGTCAAGTCTTCTGGGTGGCATAGTAAAATGTAGTGAAGCCAGGCATCTCTAAGGTTTGGAAACACCATTTTCTGTGCAGAAATATTGACTGAAAGTTGTCTTTTACCTTGTCTTAGAAAATGGTATCATCCAAAAGTGCCTTTAGGTATGGGTAAAGGAGGAAGAAATGCCACATGTGTAACAAGAAAGTATTATACTGAGGTTGTTTGGTTTGCTTTGTTTGAATTTGTTTGTTTCTATTAGGCATTCAAAGGGTTTATGCACTGGACAAAATACTGAAGGACATTTTCTGTTATGATGCTAGGACAGTAGGCGTGACACAAGTCAATTTATGACCACATTTGCTTCATTCCATTGCTGCTGGCTTGATTCTTGCCATTCTTCAAAGCTGTTAGTACAGAACTTGTTTTATTTGCTGCCATAGGTATAAGTTCTTGTCAGCAGCTGCATTTAGGAATAACCCATCCAGATTAATCCAAGTAAAATGTGCTAATATGCTGAAAATTGGGAAGAAGCACAACAAGAAATAGCAGATCTGTAGGATCCAACACAGGAACATTTCAACAGTTCAAACAATGCCACTAGCAGTAGCATCCTTTGCTGAGGTCCAGCAGTGCTGTGTCCTCAGTCCTGTTCCTTTGCTGACTGTAGTTCTGACATCAGGATATGTCTGAAAAAGGGATGCAATAGCATTGTTTTGGCCTGGATGAACTCTGAAGCGGAAGGCCAAGGTGATTAAGGCAAATAAACTCTGAGACTGTGTTTATTAGCCAGGAAATGATTATTACCAAATTGGCAGGAAATGCTCTAGAGGCCGACGTACCAGCTCCAAAATAGCTATATGCATCAGTCATCTTTTTTCACTGTGGTTCACATCTTGGAATAATGATTGCAACTGCATTAACTTTTGCTTGAGGACAGGCAATTTAATTTTTTCAACCCCTTCTGCAACTAAATCCATCTTTATTTAGAGGGAATGTACTAGTACTAGTTTCTCTAAGCCCAGTAGAGAAGTGACAGCAGTGATGATAGTGCTAACAAAACAGGACTGGCCGCCACTGTCACAGAGAGTGTGCAGAGAGATGTCAGCTGCACTGCATGATGCTGCGAAATGGCAAGAGCAAGCAGGGAGAAGCAGGATGGAGCATAGAGAGCACCAGAGGGACCCCTTCAGCAGCTATCATTGCTGGGGGCAGATACTCACACTTAAACTGGGGTCCAAACTGGGAAACAGCAGGGTAGGGCTGACCCATCAAGCAATAGTAGTTGCCAGAGTAGTGCAGTGATTCATCCAGTTTCTCAGGCATGAAGATGCCCTTTCCTGGTGTCTTTTTCCTTCTTTTTCTTTAGTAGAACTATTCTTCAAATATTTTGCTGCTGTTTTGCCAGTTATTTGAAGCAGAGGATTACCTTATCGTCAACTCTGTGAATAAATGCTTTTCTGAAAACCAAGTATTAAAAAAACAGATAGGTAAGTGCCAGTTCTTAGACATAAAAATTACTTAAGCTGTAAGTAATGATCCAGCCTGCAGTGAGAACAATAGATGAGTAATACAAAATGCAGGTCTGTTTCAAGGCTCTAATAGCAAAAATCAAGAAATTAAAGCAAAAAAAAAAATCTTCTTGTTGTTCTTTAATGTTTAACACATTCCAGAAGGCAACAAGTTTATTCCAGAAGGCAATGATGTTTACAACATGGTGTGACTTTGTTTGAAGCACCTATGGAGGTGACAGTTATCTTGGCTCTGCTTTGAAGGAAGCCAAACTGCACGTGTCCTTGCTCTTTGGCCAGCATACGGAGCAGCAGAGCATCTCCATCATAGCTTCAGAGCTTATTCAGGTCTGACACCACTGTTTTCACTTCCTTGACTGGCCGTACAACAGCCTGCTATATGCTGCTCCAGCATGAAGATGATGACCCCAGCTGCGGTAGCCTGTGTTCAGCAGTTTGTTATAATCTTGGTTTATCATTTCCGTGGAGTATTCATAACTAGGTTAATGTTCTTGGATGCCATTTTTGAAGCTGCCAGGCAATTAGATTTAAAGATTTAAAATCTACATGAAAAAGATAAAACCCATTTTTCTTTGCTGTTCAGCTCAGCCTGTTGCTGGGGCTTGGCTGTTACTCAGCCATGTTTGCAGGCCTTTGTCAAGTCTGTGTTCACCAGAAACACTTACCACACAGTCATCTTCATTTTGGGGTTCCTAAAGTACGATCAGGAACACAGAAAGGTCGGTGAAGGCTCAAATTATTCTTTTTAACCTAAAAGAATCTTCTTATGGGCTGCTTTAAAATGGCTATATGAGCATCTCACCACAAGATGGCCCTTACCAACCACAGCTCCAGTGCATCATGGTGGTCTGCAGAAGCTCTGGCCATTGCCTTCTGCTTCTTACAGGATCCAGGGTTATTATAAATAAGATTTACTCTACAAAATGCTTTTTCAACACTTCAAGATTGTGAGAAGTAATTACCCTTGGGAACCAACGTGACTAAATGTGGAGTCCTCTCTGCTCCATATATGAGGTGATAATTCTTTACACAGTGAACTCGGCTGTAGTTATGTGAAGACTAGACAATGTCTAAAGTGGTCAGACTTAGGATGAGATTTCAGCACTGTATCAGCAGGTCCTTCAAAGGCGGTGGCTGAGGCACTCTGAGGAGATGGTCTAGCATCAGGGATGATGCCCACACAGGATGCTTGTCCTGGGAGATTAAGTTGGATTTCCAGAGCATTTTTCCTCTCCTTGGCTGCTGGAGTGGGAATGTTTAGCTCAGCAGTTTTTAAGGTTAGTACTTAATCTGGGAAGATCATGGGGTGCTCTTGGCTCTCGTTGGTGTCAGTGATTTCTGAGGACATCCAGACCTCAGCCTTAAAGATCGCCGGGAGTAGATCAACGAAAGGGGCATCAGTGCCTGAACTTGTGGTGTCATTTATTTTCTATAGACTTACGTTACATCACCAGGTCCCATAAATATTTCTTAGGCTGGGCTGGGTATCTTATTAGAAGCTCGAATAAATACAGTTTGTTGTTCAGGGAACCACCTGAGGCAGCCAAATCAGATATAGAGGGAAATACCCAACACTTATGTCCACTGTTTGGTACCTCTGGCCATATGAACAGATGGGTTGCTACTGCCCATGGGTATCTACTCTCCATGGGTATCCACTGTCCATGAACAGAAGCACCCAAAAGCCCAGCTTTTTTGAGAACTTAGGAAACTGCTTTTGTTTGAGTGTTATCAGCGGCCCTCATGGTAGGGGGTTCATGTTGAACCTTTGCCTCTCCTAGAACCAGAAGTTTCCCTTAGCCCTCTTCTGACAGGTCATCTCATCAGACCACTGGCTGTCATATCATAGCAATATTAAGCTAGAGAGGGACCAACTCTATTTCCAGTTAATAAGATACTCCTGTAAAAGATAAAGATATGCACTTATCCCACCCCCCCCAAAACAAACAATCAACCTCCTGCAGAAATCCCATACAAATTTGTACAGGTTATACAATGGTATCTGCCTTCAGATATGGAAGTAAGAAACTCAGAAATCTTAATCTGAAGCAGAAACTTCACTGTACATCCCACTCCAGTTTCCTGATGAGAAGCACCCAATTAGCCACCCTTTGCCTTAGAGATCCCCAGAATGTGTCTAATAAAATGGGCTCTGGTGGTCAGATAATCATTCCTTTGACTAGGACGAGAATCTCATTTTGTGCCATACTGGCATCAGCTTGAAGAAGGACCCTCAGGAGTCAAACAAGGTTTGGTGTTTGATCATCTTTGTCCCGTGAATTCAGGGACCCCGGAGGATTTAGACTTAAGGGCAGCTTTTGTGGCAGCTGTGCAGCAACCTGAGAGCTGCCAGAGCTAAATGAGGCAAGAGGCAACTAAGAAATCAGAGACATGCAAGCACCTTTTAAGAACTGTGTTTCATCTTCCTTCAAAGATATGACTGAGGCATCCATCTTTATCCACTGTTCAAGAGTCTGTTAGGGAGAGCCTTGATGGGGAAGGGAAAGTAATCCAGTGGTAAGCCTTTGCATCTCCTCTGCTTAACGTTAGTGATAAAAGTGCAAAGGCAGACTGCAGGGATCACACAACACATTCTCCGAACCTGCATTTCCCCTCATTTTACTTCTTGTCCAACCACAGCAAGGGTGAAAGAGGAAGGAATACGTGCCACCCAGAGACAAGTGTCCCAAGAAAATCTCCACCGATTCCATACTGGCCACCTCTTGCTGCTTCTCACAGGGGCTGATCAGCTATAGCTGCTACGTTCAGGGACTCCAAAGGACATGTTTCACCTTTGACTCATATGCCAGGATTTAAAAATAACCTAGAAGCCGATTTGCAAAGGCACAGATGTTCTTTAATGTCTTTTCCCTGGGCTTTAAACATCCTTCTCTGCCTCTACATTTCTACTGCTTTTGTCTTGCAACATTATCAATATCTGCTCTGGCAGACTCTGGTATCCCCCTTGTGACCACTTAGCTGCTGTTAGCTGCTTTAAAAATAAATACAGACAGTAGGGGAAAGAGTCTTAATAGAAGCACAGTATGTTCACGTTAACACAAGTACATATTAACTCCGGGCTTCTCAGTGCAAGGGAAAGCCATCAGAGACTGAGTAAACCTACACTATTCTCCCTGGTATTCTGCAAGCAATTAAAACTCATGCCAACAATATGAATTTGTGATCCACAGTGTCCTGCCGCATGGAGTTGTTAAGTGCCTGCAGGAAATGTAGAAGAAGAAAGGGGAGACACAGAAACCTTCACTGACTGCAGAAGCCCTTCATAGGCCAGCCACTGTTAATTGTAAAGGAGGGTACAAACAGCAAGTGGAATTCGGGGTATTCAAGGATATGTTGTGTACTAAACCATTCCACCACAGTGCTCCCAATGCCGAGAGAACTCAGTATCTGTGGGTGGTAGAGATGAGCAGTAATTATCCTGCCCAAAAGAGGGCAGCAGTTAAACTTCTATGCCTTATTTCGTGTTCTACTAAAAAATGGTTTTTAGCAATGACAAATGTTTCAAGTAGCTCAATAGCTGGGAATGGTGCCAGAGCCTGACAGTAGGAGCTGTTATTTTATTGATACTTCTCAAAAGGAAGTCAAGCCTGATTATGTGTGTTGATACTCAGAAAATGCAAAGTAACATTTAAATTGATAATAAAGGGATGAGGAAGCTTTATGTAAGAATGAGGATGTTAATCATTTAATTTAAATCAGTCATTTAGCTGCAAAGTGAATTTAAATGCATTAGAAAAGAGCGGACAAAAGCAGATATATGCAATGTGTTGTGAAAAGTTTCTTCCCTGTTGCTGGAGCTCCAGATGCTGTCACTGGGGTTGGCTGGTCTGTCCCACACCATGACTATTCCTTAGCAGGGAACCACACAGTTACTCCTAAGCACACTAATCATCACTGTTCTCTTCTTCTCACGGGGTACAGCCACGCTTCATTTTCTCTGATGGTTCTCTAGATGGTTCTTTAGCTGCTAGAAAAGGGGATTTTTTTCTTCCAGTTAAACTGTTTTCCATCTCATTTATTAGTCCTTCCTAATGCTGCTGAGACTTCCACCCTCTGGCCAGGGGAGCTTCCAGCAGGCTCAAGAGCCACAGAGTCCTCTGGGTTGGAAGGAGCTCCACAGGTCCAACCTCCTGTGCTGAACTCAGAATGGGCAGCATAAGGTCACCTCAAGGTGTACTGCAGTAGAGGTAGAGCGGGAACCAAAGCAGGAATGTGCTGGAAGCAGTTTGCTTTGGCAAAACCACTCACTATATCAGCTGATTCCCGACCCAGCTGTTAAAAATCCCTCCAAGCAATCTCCACAGGGAGCAATTACAATTTTGCAGCTTGCCACCAAGTTTCTCACCATGTGGAAGAGGTTTTGAAGTAGGCTCGAATTAATAGAGAGCAAACACAGGAGTAAAGCACTGTAGACACAGAGGCACTGCAATCACCGTCGCCCAGCAGACAGCCTCTAGCCTCCATCCTGCTTGAGGCTCTTGATTTCACTGTGACTTTGAGTAACTAGGTTTCAAAGTCATGACTGTATTAATTACAAAGGCTAAGCTCAAGACTTAGGAACATGGAATTGTCTTTGGCTAGGGATCTACATACAGCAGGGATTGCTCTCGATTGCCATGACTACGTGGACTTCGTTTTCAGTCAAGGAACACCAGGAGGCCCCTCTGTCAAACAGCAACTGTCTGTGGGGATAGAGAAGATAAACCCCAGGACATTGTTTCATGCAGGCATCACATTCTGTGCCCAGCCTGACATCTTCCAGGCAGTTGGCGTGCTGTGCTTACCTGTGACAGCAGAGACATAGGCTTGGCTATCTCTCAGTGATGGCTGAGTCCGCATATTGTGTTCTTCTGCAATGGTGAGATGACAAATCCCCTGGGCTGTGATCATCCACACTGCTCAACTACTCGCTGTCCCTGTGTGAGGCTGATCCCACCTGTGGGGACAGAAAAATGTCCCTGGAGAAGGGACACTTTGCAGTCAGTGTGGACACAAGCCCATTACTACCACTTGCCTTCAGGAGTGCTGATGGGTCCCCTGTCCCTGTCAAAACATGTATAGCCCACACATAAGTCATGCCATCTCCAGAGGTCCATTCCAACCCTAACAATTCTGTGGTTCTGTGAGCATGCTTGCTCCTTCCAGGTTCGTGGCCTTAGGTCAGTATGCCTTGCGAGCCCCAAATGCTTTCATGTAAACCTTAACCATTCGATGAATCTATGATTCTTGTCACCTATACGACTGTTTACTTTCCATTGGAAAGCTGCAAAGTAGCTCTGGGCTATAGTTCATTCTGAAAACAAAACGTTCCTGCCTTGTTGCAAACACACAGCCACTCAGGACACTGATTCCAGTGACCACCATTACCCTGAGCTGAATCATAATAGAAAAGAATATTTACAAAGCAGCAAACTGCAGTGTTTCAATAAACTAACGGAGGCTGTGCATGCGGCGGTGTCAGTTCCTGAGCCATGAGCCTGGTGGATAACTCCTGCTTGTCTTGTCTTGGCACTTCACAGAACCAATGCTTCCAGTGGTGGGCTCTGCTGCAGGTGGTGGAAGCCCAGCGGCTTCACCCCCCCAGGCAGGACGCTGTGGCTGTGCTGCTGCGTGCATGTGGACTCACCCCACTGTGACACCCTCGGCTGGAGGACAGTGCAGACACCCCGCAGTGCATCACCACCTCAGTCCCATTTCTTTCGTGACCCCCGTTCCAAGCCCTGACAGGGAGATGGACTGAACTTGAAAAGAGGGCAAGAGGACTGATGGCATCAGAATGACATGTGAGATGAGATTGTCAATTAACTTCATTTTAATTGCAGATATTACTTGGATCTGTTTGACCTCTTTTGTTATTTTTAGAGCCAGTTTAAATTGGCAGGTCCTGTTATGTGGGAAATTGGATGTTAAAAAAATAAAATCTTTTAGGCCCAAATTGGAACGCACAGTTGGAAATTTCCAAGAAATTGTATTTCCAAAATCTGCTCTGGAAACATCAAAATGACCCAGTCACAGCAGCTCATTGTTAGTTTTATAGTTGTGAATCTATGTCTTGTACACAATAAAAGCCCTTGGCCATCTTTTGCTTTGATACTTTTTGGAATCAATACTTTGTCACTATTTTGGAAATGAAAGCAAACACACCAGTAACTTCCCCCAGAACATTTCCATTTTGACAAACTAATATTTTCCTATGAGAAGCATACTCTGGGGGTTGGGGGAGGAACCTAATGTGGATTTGAATTCTCCTCTTTCTGCCCAATGACTTGGTCTTTAGCAACACAAATAGAGTTCCCTGAGGGAAACAGCCTGTCCCGACCCGATCCCTGGGAACGGAAAGACAACTTGCTTCTGGGAGATACTTTTATTTAGATAATTCCTCCGGTACTGAGCATCTGGGGGGCCAAGCACTGACATGTGTCACTGCTACAGACCCGCGCGAGGTGTACGTTCAAGAGTTGAACATAGAAAGGACATTACTCCCCCTGGTGACATGCAGAGGGTATCCCTCTGCAAGGTGTGCAGCAGAGAATCCTCACCCTACCAGTGCCCTGCCATTCATCTGGCACTTCCATCTGTGAAACGGCACCTTGTCTCTGGCAATCACCCCATTAACCTACAGCTATGTAGGTTCACATCTACTGAAAGGATTCCTTTTAGGTGAGACTTGAGCTCTGGCTGTGCACAGCTCCGTTCAGTGGTGGACAGAAGCTGGAGACACAGGGGAGATGATACATGCACCAACACCTCCACAATTTCATAATCCTTCATGCAGCTCTTTAGCTGTACTTTCTTTCAATGGTTTGAGCACAGTCTCTCCATGCATTCATAGAGCTATGGTACAATGCTCAACGGTGATGCAAGGCTTTTCTGCAGTGCTCTGATGCCAAGGAGAAAAACAACCAAGCAATGCCCACTGCCAGACTTCTCTGCAGGCTTGGAGAGTAGCAGATCTGGCTGGTGGCAGCCATCTCCAGCTCCGCGCAGCCTCAGGCCCTCATGCTGGGGCAGGATGTGCCATCCCTGGAGGCTCTCCCTGAACAAAGCAGTGCCTGGCCCATGTTGAGTGGGAGGCTGGACTATGATCTCCACAGGTTCCTGCCAATCTGCATTTCTGTGCTTCTATTGTTTATTCACGGCCCCATCCAAAGCAAACGCAGCTGTAAAGCCAGCCTTGACACCCAATGGTGCTCCTGTCACTCCCTGTTTGCTTTGTGTACCTGCAGCCTCCTCAGTTTCCACCCAAGTGAGTTCCTCCTAATTTAAAACCCTTCCTTTTCTTGGAGCTCCATCCTAAGATCAGGATAAACCACACTCTACACAGGTGCTTTTGAAGCTGTTATCCTGTTAATCGGCACTGAATTCTGACCTTAGCCGTTAGATCTCATGTCAAGAAAACCAAACCAAAAAGCCCCTTATCTAATGTTGAGCTAAACCCAAACACTATAAATAGCAGCTGAACACACCTGTAAGCTACTGGACAACTGAGCCTTTCATCAGCAGGCACTAATGAACACTTGGCCTTGTGATGAGGCCCCAGTAGCAAAGTAAAAAGTAAATGTGCGTTCTTTCTTTCCTGATGGTTGTATTAGCACCATCAGGCATTTCTTAGTGAAACCAACTACTCTGAAATTGTCATCAGATAATGAAGTTTGTGAAATACTTAAGATCACATGAGCCCGGCTGGTGAAGCCCCATTTTCTTCACATATCTAAACATTAAGAGATGCTGATGTGGAGATTTTTCATCTTGCAGAACTGAAGTAAAGGCACCTTCCAAACCACAAGAGCTAACTCAGTGCATCTGCCAGTCCATTTCAGCTTCAGTTGTCCATGTCACCAGGCTCCAGTTTCTCCTGCAGGGCCTGGAGCTACAGCTGCATTTGCAGCAGGTGACCATAGCTTTATGGATGGAATCCTCAGTTTGGGAAGAACGAGACCAAGACTCTGTCTTTAACAAATGCCACGCACTGCTCATCGGCTGCTCGGAACAGAAGCCAGAGGAAAACACAACTTCCATGCTCTTGCTGCAGCAGATTTCTCTGCCAGGAAAAACATTATTACACTTTTTTTGTATGTGTGTTTTAATGGTTGCTATTTCTACATTATCTATTCCCAAGATTATTTCCTGTGGGAAAGATTTAATATCCTTTAATTCCAATAATAATTTTAGTAACAGTTGCCATTTTCTGCCAATGTTTTTGCATTTGGGGATAGAACCAAATTATATGTTCTAAATTCCTTTTCTTATTACAGTTTCTCTAGGAAAGCTTTTAAGGCTGTTATTTCATACCTCAAAAATAGAGCAGAATTGTCCTGTTTATGAGGCTGAGTTTCCATCAGGTTCCAGGCTCTTGTCTGCTTCCTGCAGAGTTAACCTCATTCTTCCATTCCCATTGAAAAGTCACATTTAGCTTCTGTGTTATTCAAGCTAGGTACTTGGTTTTAACTTCCTCTGCTAGTTCTTTGGCTTCCAACTAGGAATGTATGTGATTATCAAGAAGTATTGCTGCTTGTTGGCAAAGATGTGAAAGGCTGCAGGGCCCCTTCCTGCCCCCATGCCACCAGCACTCCTTGTATTATGAGGTTTCCATTGTGGAAACAGCAACTACTTCTATTTTTGAGACAGTTTTAGACACTTTTGCACACACACAGGAAGCGGTGTTACTGTGCGTATGTGTCTTTGCTGAAATCCAGGGATGAAATTCCTGAGCCCCTGATCAGCAGCAGGTTCAGCCCTGACTTAGTTGGGACTGCATCTTAAATGTCAGCTGTGGCCTTAACCAGAACACCATTTCAGAATTACTGAACTCCTTACCTTCAGTCAGGAATAAGTACATCCGAGGAGTTTTTTGTTGGTGGTTTTCTAAAGGAAGATTTGTCTTATACAAACACTGAACTGATGTTAAACTTCTTAAAAGAAGATCTGAAGATGCTTTTTGCAGGAAGTTCAGCAGAACCGAGAACACTTCAAGCCAGTCCCAGTATATGATGTATTGTTTACTTGTCCAGGTTTCATAAAGTTTACTCGAAGTTCCTGTTTATCCCTGGAATCATGTCTGCAAAGGACATGAGCCTTCCTGAGACAGCGCCTGAGCAGCTCGAAGGATTTGTTTTTCAAATGAGTTCTCCAGGCGAAATGGGAGTTGGCTTCTGCTCCCCACAGCATAGATTTTAAATGAGTAATGTATTCACCATGGAAGCACCTGTTTCCTTCTGGGCCAGTTTGTCTTGTTTTGCTTAGTTGCAAAGATTCTGTATTTGCAGGTGAATTATGCATGTTTTAGAAATACAGCAGAGGTAACAGCCCAAGGCGAAAGCACACAGGTTGTGGCTGCCCTGGCTGAGCCACCACTGCAGAGCACAAGTTGAATCTCATGCCCTTTGCTGACACCAAAGGCAGTTTTACCTTTGAATCCTGCCCCTTGCTCCCAAGGGCCATGAGGACAAGAGGAATTGCCCTAAGGTCCTCGGAGATCCCACACCAAATGCTGCAGGAGAGGTGAGATTTGGATCTCATGTTTGCAGTTCAAACCCAAGACTAACATCACAAACTCAAACCCATTAAAGATTCTGCTGTAAACCAGAATTTCAGGTTTATGTAAGGCAGAAATCATCCTTTTCAAGAACACATCACACATTTTAGCTTTTGATTCAGATTTTTAATAAATTGTGCCAGTAGAAGCTTTCAAAGGCAATGATATATCAATAAATAACAGTTAAATTGAGTTCCTGAGAAAGAACCTACCACATGAAAGAATGTCAGATAGCTGTAAATAACAAAAAATGGCATTACTATATAAAAAAGCCATAATACTGAATCTTACATGAACTGTCACAACACAAGCACTGCATACCTCAGAACATTCCTTTCATACAAATGTAAACAAATACACAATCATTTTTGTTTAGTTTAGGCTGATGAATTTATACGCTGTTGCTTAGCTAAACAATGGATAGGAGATAGGATATGCTAACACATTAAGGAATAATATGTGGAATAATATATGGAAAAAATAATGATGCTCCAGATTTAAAAATAAAATAAAGCAAAACACATTAAAGGAGTGTTTTTCTCAAATGTTATTACTTCAATCACTTTAAATAGGACTGTTACACTAATCTGAATTAAGGATTTTTGTGTTTACTTAGTTATATATAATATATATGCAATATGTATGGCTTAATTATCTTTAGTATCTGGTATCACCTTGAATAATTCTCACTTATACATATAAGAAAAATGTGTATTTTAACATAGTTAAGAACTGATATTTCAAAGTATGCCTATAATTTGACAGAAATGAAGGACTATTGTGCTCCATCACAACAATATTTTTACCTCTACACAACAGAATGACCTATGAACAATGCCAACATTTTCAGTTGTCAGTGTCTAAAACACTGGGATCCTAAATGGATACCAGCCAGTCACCTGTAGGGATGTGATGTCCAGAAAATCCACATACTTCCAGTTCTACAGATATCCATGGAGCTGCATACAGTCAACATCAGCCTCACTGCACCTGGGATCTTGGTGTGCTATGGGAGCACAGCATTGGACATTCTGTCTTGAAGACATTGAGCTACACCTTTTAGTACTGGTGCACTGTGTTGCTGCTGCTATCAAACAGTGAATGCCGTGCTGCACACCATATGATTTAAAACAGCCTGATCTAAACTGTTGCCACAAATTAGCTTTGAAATAAGGGTGTTGCTATTGATCCTTTGTGGGGAAATGTGTGCCAATGATACATCGTTACTAAAATGATCTACTACATCAGACCACAAAATCACTATTCAGTTCAAAACTTTGCAATCTGTTTTACAAAATTGGTATTGGATACAATCATAAGAGGAAACCATCCACACAATACATTATCAAAACACGGCTTAAAACGGTCTAATTTTAGACCCTTAGTAAAAATGGATCCACAGGACCTGCCTGTGAATGGCAAGAAAAGGCCATTTCAAACAGAAAAACACTGCTCATGCAACATTCTTCACACACTAGACAATGAAATCACACCCAAATTGTCATTTGCTCACACTTTCTATTACACTCCAATAAGCAGAAGGAAATAAAGCAGCTTTAAGGTTATGTCACAATTTTGAAATGTGGAAAATACGTATCATAAACAAAAATCACGGTGTGAATACAACGGCATCAGTAAATTTAGAAAATTAGAGAAGATTTTTTTCTTTTTTCTTCTTTTTTGTCTTACATTATTGCACAGAGACCTTTCATCACATGTTCTTCAGCTTTATGCATCTTCCTAAATGTGAAATAATAAGTGCTATGGATAAAATAAAAATGTAGAAAAGAAGAACAGCAGCATGATTTGTCAAAGTTAATCCCTATAATTTAGTAGGAAAAAAAACCCTGCTATAAACAAAATATAAGTGCTCTTTATTCATTTAAAAAATAATGCTGACAGCTGTGGAAGTCTGCAAGTGTTAATCTGAGTAGAGGAGTGCTGAACTCAAAGAAAAGCAGGCCTAGAAATGACAAGACTGCTGGCCTTGCAGGTTTTGGTGAAGACCAGGATTTCAAGTGTAATTATCAACAAAGTTATATACAGTAAAACTGACACGAACTTTCAAGAGTGCCATTTTTAGGACCTGGCCCTGCGAGCTTCTGACTCCCAAGGATGCCTCCAGCTTCAGCTGAAGTTACATCTGCACAAGCACTGCAGGATTAGCTCCTAAAGGATCAGTTAAAGGCCCTACTGCATTTGAGATTAGTCTTACCTGAAGTATTCTGTACAATAATTTACACATATACAGGCTGACAAGCTCCAGTCTGATCCACCACACCTTTGTCTTCTATATCAGGTTTCTCAGACTGGCCAAGTTCCATTCCAGAAGGTTTGGGATACCTGAATGGATACCCGTTGTCATCGAAGAACCTTCGGAAAGTAAACTCGTAAAAAGCATGTTCCGTGTGTTTGCTATTGGAAGAGGCTAGTGGATCCCACGTCCTGGTGCTGTCACCGCTAGCATTGTTCCATGGACTTTCTTCTTCAACTGGATCGAAATTGGAAGTGTCCATTGGATGGCTGATCTTTGGAACATAGGGAGCTGGCTGCCTACGGATATCAGTAGAGAAGTCCATAGAGTGAAAGAAAGCATGGGCCTTAATATCATCTGCTCCATTTCCTCCGAGTCTGTCCTCAGCAGCACAGCAGAGCTTTGTGATGAGATCAGTTGCCTCAGGGCTTAGCTTGATTTGTGAGGGAATGTGCAGTGTGCTTTCCCAGTTTATCACCTGGAGTTAAGAAAGGTATTAAATAACTTTTAATTCTGGAAACAGAATACTTCTGCTTTACATTAACTGTACAGAAGTAGACACATAACTTAATCAGCTCAAAGTCTCCACATTAGAGGATCAGGGACCCAGTGACTAGATTGCATTGGCTGTTAATAATTATTTTAATGAATGAAGAAGCATTGTCAAATAGCAGATAAAATGAGCAATTCCAGTTTTAGAAAAGGCAAATTCCTTCCTGAATACTCCACAGCTAGATTTGAGAACATGTTCAGTATACACATGACTTCATGGAATGCCTTCAAAGAAATTACTTTGTTTTGTCTCCAAAATGTAAACCGAAAAAGTGGTCATGAGACACATTCTTTCTAATAAAAAACTCACTGCTTGACTTTGAAATAATTAAATTGCCAACTGTAATTACCACTGGCATATCAGGTCACTCCAATCTGATAGCCACTCTAAGGAATTTAGCTGCATGAACTCATGCTTAAGAAATCAGAATTGTGCTGAGAAGGCTCATAAAACTAACAACTACCCATGCAGTTTGACAAATCAATTGTAATCTGATATTCAGTATCTTCATTGATTTTGAAAGGGTTTGTGCCTGCATGAAACTACTTAAAACCAGACTCTTGTAATCACTACTCCTTTCTCTAGTAACACAAAAAGGGATAGGTCTGTGCATGGCAAAGGGAAAAGTCTTAAGATTTTGCTGCCACATATACTGGAATTTTGCTTCAACTTACCTTCAGCTGCGTTTCTGTGGGTGTGGGAGCCAGGAAAGGAGGCTGTCCCACTAACATCTCAAAGAGGATCACACCAACACTCCACCAGTCACAGAGCTGAGTGTATCCTGAAAGGCAAGTTAAAAGGTTGCTCTCCAACCACCAGGGAGAATGTGTATAGAGCTACTTGAAATTAAGTGCCAAAACACAGAGCACACATTTCTACCTTTTCTCAGGCAAACAACTTGTGACCTAAAACTAAAGGACAGCCAATGCTCCTTCATCATGAAGTCACTTCTGCTTGCTGATCTGAATTCTGCTGCTGTCAGTAAAGATCTAATACTGTTGTCTGTGAATCTTTCTGAGTAAGCTTATTCCCAATGAAAGTGAATAGTGAAATCACACAATTAGAAAGAATGTTTTTTCATGCCCTATCCCACAGCTACATCACTACACAGCACAAACTGGACCCCAAGAATAACCCCAAGATTTAGGGACTGATGTCCCCCCTAAGTTCACTGGAGGTGACACCACGAGTTTGAAAAGCTGCTGAAAGACATATCCTGGCTCCAGAAACAGAAGCAAGCCACTGATGACTTTTTGAGCAAGTTCCAAACAGAGCAACAATTTCAATCACTTGATTGCTGTGTCAGGACAAATAAGGTCTGTGATTGAGATTGCCTAAAAAGAACGGAGATTTGTGCCATCAGATAATGAAGGGTCCAATCTCTCAACTTGAGAAAGATCAGATTTAGGATCTGGCTTGCAGACAACTTTGAACATCTCATCTCCTCACTGCAGTGATCATCACTGTTCCACATAGATAGCCAGTAGTCTCAGACACACGAAGTATGGCCACCATCAATGTCAGTGATGTGATGCAGAACGGCGTAGCATGTAGAGAAATTGTCCTCCTTAATCTGAGTGTTTGCGGCATTCAGAATGACAATCTTCCAAAGCAAAAAAGTTATTTAAGGCCAACAAAAAAAGTATTTCAAAGCATCAATGTTTACTTAAACAGGAGATAAATACAGGTTACCTACCTTTACGAAGCAGGACTTCAGGAGCAATATAATTAGGAGTTCCAACTAATGAGTGGGCTAGACATCTCTGATGCTGCTTCTTAGCTCTTTGTTCCAATGTCTTCAGCCTATCTCCACATCTACAATTTGTCACATCATCCCAAAGATCACTGGGCTCCATGCTGTCTTGCCTGATATGGCTTCCTTTCAAATGGGAGAGAAAATTTACATTCATGGTCATAAAACACAACACACAGAGAGAAGCATTTATCTACTTGTGCCATCTTCTACTCTCACTGAAGAACAGCATTTAGAATTTAAACACAAGGCATTTCCTTCTGCCCTCCCCTTTGCAACTGGTTTTCCATAACCAGCCAGATGTCTCTCTCTCAGTGCAAGGAAGCATGCTCCCAAATGGGAAATACAGAACAACGGAATGTATCTAGGTTACCTATACCAATTGTTTATGGCCTTTTTGCCAACAGATGCCCATGCTCCTCAATGGCACATACAGGAGGTGCATGGACTAGTTCAAATATATGATTAAATTTTTTCACCATCAAAAGACAGACCCTCTAAACAAGTATAAACTGACAAATTGCTGCTAATGCAGTGGTCAGCCACATTACTGATAAGGATTTGAACATTACTGGAAACAAACAACTGGAAACTAACTGAATGAGTCAGAGAGAGATAGAAACATCATATTGTCAACGTACATACACCTCTGGCTTCTGAGATGGCATTTCTGCCAAGAGGCGAGTGCATGCTTCAAAATAAAAAATGCAAAATACTATCACAAATGAAGACTAAGAACACTACCTTTCTGATAATATTTTGAATTGTGAGTCCACCTGAAACCAGTACACAATCCAAAGTCAGTCAGTTTGATATGCCCATCAAGGTCTATCAGAATGTTGTCGGGCTTGATATCTCGATGAATAAATCCCATCTTGTGCACACTCTCTATAGCCAAAGTGAGCTCTGCAATATAAAATCTAGCCAGACGCTCTGGAAAGACCTCCATCCGAATCAGTAGACTCATCATATCCCCACCAGGGATGTAGTCCATCACAAAGTACAAGTTATCTTTATCTTGGAAGGAATAATAGAGTTTAACCACCCATTCATTGTCTGCCTCAGCAAGTATGTCCCTCTCTGCTTTGACATGAGCCACCTGGTTCCGGTTCAGCACATCTTTCTTCCGCAGAGTCTTCATGGCATAAAGGGCATGGGTATCCACTTTGCAGGCCAGGCAAACCTCTCCAAATGCACCAATACCCAGAGTCTTGATTTTCACAAACATAGATTTGTCCATTTTGGCCCTTTTAAGTCTATTGTAGTTGGACTCCTTCTGGTAGAGAATTTTCCTCATTTGCTCCTGTTCAGCTTCACAAAGGCCAGCCTTTACAAAGGAAAGCAAACCACAAGAGCTAGTACTGTTACATTCATAGCAAGATAACAATAAACAAGCATTCCCAAAATGCATTTCTTAGACAAATTAAGAACCAGAAAAGATGTATTCATAAGAGATATACTCTCTTGTCTGTCTGAGAACTCACTGTGCCCTAACTTGTCACCTAAATTTGCTATGTCTGAGACTGGTCTGCCTTTCTTATTTGACCAAACAAAGAGGCATAGGGCAATACTATCAGAAAAGAGAATTAAACACAACAAACCTGATCATGGGATTTTGTTTACACCTTTCAAGTGTGCACTTTGCCACTGCACTCTACCATACGTGTTTGCACTGCAGTACAGCTTAACTTAAAACTGAAACTTAAAGCCAGATGCAGCAGTCTGCTTTGCTCATGAATGGTTCTCCAGGGCACTTCCCATTAACAGTTCCTACCTTGACTGCTGGTTTCTGTGTTGTAATTAAGAAGCTGGTTTTGACCTACACAGTCCCAAGTGCCTTGGAAAGCACATTCCTTAGAAACTGTTTTTCTTCCTCTGCCATATGCAGGCTCCACTCTCAAGGTCTGTAGATCTTCTGACCATCTGTTCTATATATTTCCCTTTATTCTCTCCCAAAATACGTGCATATAACCTTCAGGTCTGGTCTCTCTTCCTCTCAGCCACTGCAGCCCAGAGCAGCTGGGTATTCACTGCTGTTATTTCCCCCTAAAATGTTTTATTTCCCCTCTGGACCTAAGCTGTAAAAAAGGTGGCTTGTCTTCCTCCAGTCCCTTGGAAGACTCCAAACAACTGCAAGTAACATTTCACATGGCTGCAGGGAGAGAGCTTCTGAAAAAGGGAGAAGCAGCAGTGTCCAACCAGACCTTCCCCACTCTTCAAGACAGAGCCTATACACTGCCAACTCTGCCAACTTCCGTGCCTGCTCCCTCCTGAAAGCCACCAGTGGCCTCCACCAGCAGAAGCCCCTGGGGCTGAACTCCAGGATCCTCCAAAACCTCCTCCTCTGCAGCATGCCCCCTTCATTCTGCATATCCCATTTCCAAAACCCTGAATTAACTGGCATCGACTGAACCACTCTGGGAGGAAAAGTAGTGCCTGGTGAGAAGGGACAATGGGGAGGAGGGTAGAGGGAAGTGACATAGACTGAGGAGCAGGCTAGAGACCCAAGTGTACACCCACACGGCTGCTGCTTAGAGTGATTTAATTTCACATCTGTAGTCTAGGTCTTTAAAGATGAATGTGAGCAGCTAGCCTATGCAATGAGATCTCCACCATACAAAAATGGAATCTGTATGAATAAAGCATGGAGGAGGTCTGCAGAAACTTGC
Organism: Psilopsiagon aurifrons; assembly: GCA_025447955.1. Lineage (NCBI taxonomy): Eukaryota > Metazoa > Chordata > Aves > Psittaciformes > Psittacidae > Psilopsiagon > Psilopsiagon aurifrons. The sequence continues at coordinate 4,344 of JAOEHY010037617.1, read as the reverse complement.
AGAACAGGTAGGATGAATTTTCAGACTGGAGGCACAGCCAAATCAAACAAGTAATCCTGTTTTTTAAAAGTAAGGCAAGTACATCAATCCTTAATAAAGGAAGCATTTATTGTTTAAATGCAAAATAATTAGTGTGTTGTGTTCTTGGTTATTTCTAGAATAATGCAATATTCAGCTAGCTGAAATCTCCTGTGTGCATTATTCCAGCCCGTGATGAGGTTGCTAGGGGAAAGAGTTAGTTTTGTTTAGAGCTGCATTATCTCTGGGATATGAACTGAGGGAAAGACAGAGTCAGAAGAGAAGAATAAGCACAATTAGTTGCTGGTTTACTTCTCTAGAGATCATCCCCTATATCAATCTCAGGAAAACATTCCCTAAATTCAAGCAACACAACACAATCTGTACTTGCAGTGAGGACAGACTATTACCTGTCACTAAACCTTTCAAGTGATTTTTAGAAGCACATTTGTTCCATTTTAACCTCAACAAACAAACTGCCAAGTTTTCTGGAGCAATGTGAGCATCTAACTAATTGACTCTGGAAACTGACTGTGCTGCGGAAGATCAGGTACTTAATTATTATCCATTATGCATAAATAATAAAAGTTAATCATAGCTTTCCTTAGAATTTATCCTTCAATACAAAAGTAGACTCGTCATATTCTTGTCATGCCTGGGAAAAAAACGAAACTCTTACACTTCCAAAAATTAAAATCAAACCTGCCAGAGCAACCATCAGAACTGGGCAGCTTTCTATTCAGCAGTCCTGCCAGTGAATCTCCTTAGGTTTGAGCACTACAATGAGGCATGAAAGACGCTCTCTGAGTGAGACCCCCAGAGACCTGCTCCTAGAACAAGTTCCAACAAGGGTCCCAAGATCAGGTCAAACTGGCTGAGATACAATTACTTGCATGATATTATTACTTATGCGTGTTTAATTGACAACTTTCAGGCAAGTATTACACATTCATCTGAAAATATGGCACAGTGAATATCCTACCAAGTTGAACCAGGCTTTGACAAATGAGTGGCTATCACGGAACAGGGAGGAAGAATTGAGGCAAAGGGAAAACCTTTTTCAGAGTTTTGCAAAAGCTCCCAAAGTACTGCCAGTTATCCCAGCCTCCAACCCGGTTTATCCCAGCCTCCAACCCGGTTTCTGAGGTCGTGCCTAAGCAAACCTAACACTCTCTAGTATGGGAGGTTTTGCTTTATTTTGCTTTCCAGTATGAAGAGATACTTTTTCACATCTTGAACTTTTCAAACAGCATCCCAGACCTGCACCCATGTTTTTAAGTGAAAATAGCCTGGTACAGGGAGGTGCTGGATACCAATACTACTTTCAGTGCCTTTATAATTTTTTTGACTAATTAAAAATAGTAATAATCAGCATAACCCCATTAGCTTTTATTATAACAAAACAAGAATTACTTTAGCCATTTCTTGCTCCAACTGCAATCTTCTGTTAATTTTCTGCTGGTAGGTCTTTATGACATTTTCTACATGTTGCTCCATGTAGAACTTGAAAGCAAAAGGTGAGTAGCTCTTTATTCGGGATTCTCGCTTTTCCTCATCTTTGCCATTTTTTCGCACAGGCACTGGAGATGTCTGAATCTGCTTCTTGTCCTTACTTGGCTTTTCAGCTTTGGTGTTCTTGCTGCTTTTATCATTTCGCTCACTGTTCTCCTCAACCTTATTGCACGTTGAACTGGGGACTACACGGAGAGTCTGCTCTACGTTCATGCATAAGCAGTTGATATCAAACTGCTCAGAGCCACCAGGAAGTAACAAGTGTTTGGGATATGGTGGTGGTGGACACCGCAGCTCCTGGTTACCATAATCTACATCTAGTTGATAGGCATTAGCTGCTCCAACAGGTGGCACATGCTCAATGATCTCCAAGCCATCCACAGCGGCTGCCTGTGCAGGTAACCAAGCAGGGTGGGAAGGTCCCACTGCAGTCTGAGGCTCAGGTCTCATCACTCGCATGCTCTTCACTGGCTGAAGAATATGAGCAGATGTGACTGTTGTGATCGTATTTGGAGACGTAATTGAAGGATCAGGTTTTCCTGGAGGAACCTGTCTTATAGACACTGTCACTTGTGGCTGCTGCTGGTGGCTGTTGAAAGAGTTTGTTCTGCTAGGCATGGTGGCATCAGGTCTGAAGGATACATGTTGCCGTGGAGATGTTTCTATTCCTGGATTTTGTAACGAATCTCGGCGTGAGGGTGTTGCCGCCTGCCATTGCTGAACTTGAGGATTATTCATGTCATAGAGGTCCATGTTTAGGCTATTTCTAGACGGAGTTAATAGATTTTGTGGTGGACTATCTGAAAAATCATTGGCAAAGGCTGGACCTCTGGATATCACATGCATTTGATGAGAAGAAGGACTTGTCTGTTTGTGATGAGAATGTGACATATACAGGCTTGCTGGTGGCTGCTGAAATGCATGACCAGAATTATTCTGAACAACTGCCCCTTTATTTGGGAGGTTGGTGTATCCTCCCTCCTGCTGCATCTTGTTTTGGAAGGATGGACTCCGCTGAACAGCATACCCCACAGGTTCCCCCTGCACCACCATGTGCTGCCTACTGTAATGTTGGCTGTTGGAGCCATGGGATGCCTGTAGCTGCAATGCTTGACTGCTGTGATTAGCTACTGGATAATTAATCACAGAAGACTCAATATTTGCAGGGTATGTTTTCTGCTGATGGCTTGTTGGTGTGCTGTGAGTGCCTGCTCCAGACGGTCGCTGTACAGGAGCATTCATAGCTGTAGACTGTGAAGCAGAGATTAAATATTCCATGTATGGCCTTGGAATTTCGGTAAGCATATTTGCACCTTCTGCTCCAAAGCCTGTCCCTTCATAGGCTGCATTACTGATCTGATGGTAGGATGGAAAAGACTCGTTTGATCCTTCAAAGCTTGGCCTGCGGGTTACATTATTTGGCACAATACCCTTTCCTTTATAAAAGAACACAGAAGAATGTTAGGAAACAGTTCAGGTGAACCAATTACTCTCCATTACTCACCCATCTATACCTACAGACACACACACACACACACACAAGCGCAGGCACACTGCGTAGGGAGTATGTATTATAAAAACACCTTCCGAAAATCTAAATTAAGCACTCTGAACATTTAAAGTTACAGGTGCCAAGTATTATTACTGACAATGAGCTTTGGGCCCACAACACTGCTCATGCCAGGAATCATCAGGGAGTCCTATCAAATCATGAAAACAGAAGCACAAATTCCTGAACTATGGAATCATCGGTCACACTACAGCCTGGTTTGTAAAGCTGGACCATTATCAGCAGTCATTGCTCACAGACGGGAGGAAGCTACAGAGCAGGGGGTTAAGTATAGCACCAATAAGGGAAAAAAAACCTCCCAGTAGGACTGTCAATACAACTTGAAAGTCAACACTACTGTAAGCTACTAGGTCATCACGTAGTGCGCATCTTCTGTACAGTGAGCTCACTTCTCACACTGTAGATCTGTCTACGTCTTTCTGTTCATCATTCTCAAAAAATCCTTGTTTCCCTCACCTTTTACAGCAAAGGCATCATACAGTTTGTCCTGTATTCTTTCCAATATGTTGGATTCAAAGATCTCTCATATTTACTACTCATCTTCCATCTGTTTGGAAGTCAAATCTTTCAGGGTGTCAACACGTTAATCTTAGCTTGGAGAATGTGCAGAGACAAGACAGCAGCATTCCTACAGTGGAAGTGTTAATGGCACTTTTCATCAGTTCTTTGATGTTGAGGACAAACTGCAGGTATATAAAGCACTGGCTGTGCTAAAAAGACAAGGAGAGACTGTGCTGTCACTATTTTTATAGCATCATAAAATAGTTAGGGTTTGAAAGGACCTTAAGATCATCCAAGTTCCAACCCTCCTGCCATGGGCAGGGATACCTCCCACTAAACCATGCCATCCAGGGCCCTAGCCAACCTGGCCTTGAACACTGCCAGGGATGGAGCATTCACAAGTTTCCTGGGCAACCCATTCCAATGCCTCACCACCCTTACAGTAAAAAAACTTTCTCCTTATCCAATCTAAACTTCCCCTGTTTAAGTTTAAACCTGTTACCCCTTGTCCTATCACTACAGTTCCCATCGAAGAGTCTCTTCCCAGCATCCCTACAGCTCCCCTTCAGATACTGGAAGGCTCCTATGAGGTCTCCACACAGCCTTCTCTTCTCCAGGCTGAACAGCCCCAACTTTCTCAGTCTGAAGAATGGAGTATCTTCATACAGGAGGTGCTCCACTCCCATGATCATCCTCATGGCCCTCCTCTGGACTTGTTCCAACAGTTCCATGTCCTTTTTATG